>CAEFZY010014598.1:0-105503 GCA_903066815.1 Brachyrhaphis roseni
TGCACATAAAGGGAATGAAATATTTGCCGATTCAAGCTCAGGCATATCGACTAGAGCAGGGGTGGCCAACCCTGGTCTTCGAGAGCCAGTGTCCCGCAACTCTTAGATATCTCCCTGGTCCAACACACTTGAATCCAATAGCGGAATCACCTCCTAAGTGCAATCAAGTTCTCCAGAGTTCTGCTAATGACCTCATTATTTGACTCAGGTGTGTGGAAGTAGAGACACATCTAAAAGTTGCAGGAGACCGGCTCTCGAGGCCTGGAGTTGTCCACCCCTGGACTAGAGAGTGCCTACAGGATACATTTTCAAGCCCTGCCTCAGTCTCTCAGATAAATTTAGGTCCTGACTTTGCTTTGGCCGTTCTAACAGATCAGTTTCACCAAACCAGTTGTAGCTTTGGCTTTCTTTTTCAACAACAGTACGCGTCTTGTAAGTCTTCCATGAAGGCCATGTTACCTGAGTTAATGGCTAGTGGTTGTCCTGTCAACAGATTCTCCCACCTGAGTTGTGGATCTGTGCATCTACTCTCGAGTTAGGATGGGATTCTTGGCTACCGCCCTCAATTATTGTTCAGTAATTAAGATATGTTGGATTTTATTTAAATGTACTAGAACATAGGTGGCTGAAAACACATGCAAAGGCTAATTTTTCATATTTTTAGTTGGTAAAAGTGCAAACAGTTCATTTCCTATTCATGTGCTATTTTGTCTGTCAACTCAGTTCATTAGAGTTTGTGTTTGCGATGTAACAAAATGTGAAAAGGTTCAATGGATATTGATATTTATTATTGTTCTTTATCTGAATTGTTAGAGAAAGAAGATGTTGTTTTGTTAAAGGTCATTCTTGTGAATATTTGTCTACCTGCATTCTTGTTTTCACACAATCAAAGATTCAGTATAGTTGCATTATTGAATTCAATTTTTAGAAAAGAATGAAACAAATAATAATAGAAAAGGTATTTTTTAATGCAATTTTGTAGCCACACAAGTATATACTGTATTATTTAGTTGGATATACTGTATATTTAGAATCAAATCTGACAGCAAATATTGTTGAACTAATCAAAATCTTTTTGAAAAAAAGCATTAACTTCAGCAAAGGGACACTGATGTCAATCTCCACCCCTAAGGCTGTTTCCAAGCCCTGACATCTGGTGCCCTGGTGCCCAATGTTTTCGTCTCCATTCGGGCCTCAGGGACACTCGGCAACAACTGGTCTCCAGTAACAATCAGCAATATTTTGAGGTGCAGAAGGTCAGCAGTCAAAGAGGTGAGCAGGCAGACTTCTGCCTTCGAGATAAGCAAGAAAACCAACTGGAGACGAAAGGAATAAAATAGAGACACAGAAATGTCTGCAGTTCAGTGTCATTTGTGTTTCATAATAAGTAAATCAACCCTGTCACAGAGCTTAAATTAATCCGGTGGAGACGAGTACATGAACAAAGTGGTGTATGTCTTGGAACAAATAAACCCATTTAATCGTGGTACTGCTCCAAAGATAAGAAATGGTCTTTGTTCAAAAACTGCTTGAAAATCACATTTCTGTTTGATATATCATTACCATCTCCTAGCTCACTGATGAAAACTATATGTATATGAAATGAAATACACACAGATATAGAGAAGCACAAAAATATTAATTCCACTGGCAGATTTTGATTTTACGTAATCTCTTAATTTTACTAACATATTTCTTCATGACATTTCGAAGCATCCCCAGCCAGAATCCAAACTTGAATCTGACGGAGAATCTGTGGAGAGAGTTAAACATTAGGGTGATGGTAAACAGGTCTTCCAACCTCAAATAATTTGAGCTCATCAACAAACTAATTGTCCAAAGTATCAGGAAACATGCAAAAAGCTGATTAATAAATATATATAACAATTGTTGGATTTATGTAATTTTCATGATTTTCACTGATTATTTTGAAATCTGCCAGAGGAATTTGGCCTTTACTGTATGCGTATCTTAAACTGAACAATAAAATTATGCTGTCATGTATTCTCAATCTAAATCAGCTTGAGCATGTGTCACAATTGCAATCGCCATGTTTGCTATCTGAAATTTTTGACATGGACCTGCACCTCCAGCGTTTTAGAGTTTCTAAAGAAAGCTCAGATATGGCATGCCGTTTAGGCAGTCAGACAAACGTCTTTGTCAAAGGCCGCTTTCCACACCTCAGCGAGCCCTTATTAGTTTCTTTCTGTTTGTTGGGTTTCAACTATATCAAGGTTTTCTTTTATGTTTTTCTACCGCAGGGACGCGGTGGACTGGGCTCCATCTTCGTCTGGGCTTCAGGCAACGGTGGCCGCGAACAGGACAGCTGCAACTGTGACGGCTACACCAACAGCATTTACACGCTGTCCATCAGCAGCACCACAGAGTCGGGCAATGTGCCGTGGTACAGTGAACCCTGCTCCTCCACCCTGGCCACAACCTTTAGCTCTGGGAATCCAGGGGAGAAACAGATAGTGAGTGCAAGCACACCTCTGCTTCTTAAAATCATCTACACATTAGCTGTTGTGTTGCCAATCTAAACAAAAACTGTCCGCTCACCAAACACTGACACAGACGCATCATAAATTGAAATTTTTTGAAGCGTATTTTCACATTAAGCCTCTGTCTGTTATGTTGTAAATAAGCATCAAGCTGTCAGAAATCAGAGCGTCTGATGTGCAACATCCTACAAGGAGAGCGGACAAACCCTGAAAATGTCACATGCTTCTTTCAAGCTGCTTTTCAGCTGATGAAAGCCTTTGCCTCCAGGGATCAGAATAACATGAAACAGCTATGAATCTTCCTTTTTTTTCATCCAAAGTACACCAAAGGGCTGCTGCAGGCAAACAAATGTACTTCATCAAAACAGGTGAAATTAAACTTGTTTTCAAGAGGTGAAGCAGCACTGACTTGATTTTGCAACTGTGAGGCTGCTGGTGTTTGTTCTGAAAGTTATTTCATGCCACGTCTCTTTGTCTAACACTGGTATTTATGATCCCAGTGACATGTAGGTGTGATTGCCGCAGTTGCAATGGGGGGCTTTTAGGCAATCCAGCATGACCTTCGGATCATTTGGGGTTGGGATTTAGTGACCTGTTATTTCATAAGAAAAGGAAAAAAAATTAAATTACACCTTCTTCTAGTAAGTCAGAAAATCACTCACTCACAAAGACACAAGGACAGAACCATGCACACTCTCACACTGTAAGGCAGTTTAGGTTGTCCAATTAGCCTAACATTCATGCCTGTGGATCAGGGTTGAAAGCTGTACAACATAGAGGGCACTGACATATGCTTGGGGAAAAACTGAACAAAGAGAAACACTTTTACTTTTAGGTGTGATGATTATTGCACAGCCACGCCACCAAATTACCACATAGATGCGTAAAAAAAATCTTGAAGACAATGTGTTAATAAAAGCTTAGTCATAATCATCGTAATAATGTTATTTTAAGGAAGTCCCCTGGCTTTTGTTTGCATAATTAAATTAGTCAGAATCACAGAGCTTTTATGGCCAAGTGTGCCTGTGGAGGCTGAAAATATTTAGTCGATATACACACCCTGAAACTGAGGCTGTTGTACAGACACTGCAAAGATAAACCGGTCACCAAAAATCTCTCACTCTGCACAACTTTACTTCAGGCTTGATTATTGCATCAAAATCAGTTGTAAATGCCAGTATCATATGAAAATGGCACATTATCGACAACTACCAGGTAAAGCAAGGTGTGAAGTGGAAGGGCAATATATGTGGTTTCCAAAACATTTTTCATAAAAGAAGTCTGAGAAGTCTGTGTTTATCCTTTACCTTACTCAAATATCAATAAATAAAATCTAAATGCCTCTTGGAGATAAGTAATTTAATTTCAACATAAATACAGATGTTGTATGAGGGCCTTAGAGCTTTGGTTGAGATCATTAGTGAGCAAACAGCATAATAAAATCAAGAACACACATAGCAGTGTAGGGATGAAGTTGTGGATTAGCTTAATGCTTCGCTAGGTTATAAAACATGCTTTAAGCATTTGAGAGGACGCTTTAGTTTATCATCCAAATTACAAGTAAAAACTTGTGTCCACCACATGCATTTTTTATGTGGTACATGTTTTTTACATATCATTTTCAAATGTGAAATTCATAGAGTTTTCAGTAAAGGAGAAGATTCCCTGGCCAGGAGAAATCACAGCAGATTTTAGTTTGCTTGTTTGTTTCGCCTGCAGGCTAAACACTTGCAACTTGTGTTGCAGAAAACTAAGACTGTCACTCTGAACACACCATCCCTCAAACATGAGACGTGGTAGTGGCAGCATCATTCTGTGGGAACCCTTTTATGTCTAGAACAGTCACTGAAGCTGAGCAGAGTTGATGAATACAGGCCAAACATGGTAGACAAACTTGACTGCCGACTGCATATCCCTAAAATGTTTGGCCACAGGACTTTTCTGACCAGGATCTGTAGTAATTTTTGTTTCCTCATTTTATGAGTTAAATTTTGTTTATCATGTCAGCATTTATAGCTACGTCATTGATATTTTTTTATTGCACAAAAATAAGTTTTATTTATTCCCTATGTACCTTCTAACCACTTTCTACTATCATAAAACAAATAATAATAAAAGAAAACCTCTGCCAAGTCTTTTAAAAACTGCTTCACCTTGTACTAAATGAATACATTTAATGAGAAAACATTTTTCAGTTATCGGATACCTATGAAATGGCTGTTTGGTCCAGCTCCAAGTGGAACAGTTGTCCTGTTCAGACGCCTGACTGGTTTTGTTTACACCTCTGACACTGAGACGTCTTCAGCTGATAATGGTCATTAGTGCCACAAGCTGTCAGGCCAAAAGTTGCAAGCAGATCCTCCATCTCTAACCTTCACTGCCGGTCTTTGCTTCCGGCCTCTTTGTCATTACCAGTGTGTCCTCATTGTGACCCAGACAGGCATCATTAGCTTCCTGGTACTGACAGACAGGAAGATCAGAAGCGTGCATGGAGCACTAAGACCCTTCGTCTCACCAGCAACAGACCTGGCTGGGGCCGACTTGGCTGACATTCGCTGTCCCGCCTGTGACCCCTTGGCAGGCGTCCATAGACCTGAGTCTGAACCTACCAACTCATTCACTCCTCCTCCCTCTCATTCTTCTTCCATCTTAGATAGCTGCAGGGAAAACTCATATTATCTCTGTCCCTCCTCTGTCTAACACTCAGCTTTCCTCACTGTAAATTCATGGTGAAGTGTCACATTAGCTCTGTCTCTCTCCTTTTGTATTTATGTGCACTTCCCTCTGTTCTTATTCTCTCTAAGGTGACCACAGACCTGAGGCAGAAATGCACTGACTCTCACACGGGGACGTCTGCCTCGGCTCCACTAGCTGCTGGGATCATCGCTCTGGCTCTGGAGGCAAAGTGAGTTGAGATGACAGATGACTTTTACAGCAGTGCCACTGTCCTGCTTCCCCATCAATTTTTTTTTTTTTTTTTTTTTTAACATGCAGTATCTGTGAGATGGCTACATACCGTCATCAGGCACATAAATGGCATTTTAACTTTAGGGTTTTAATAATGTATTTGAACTGGTCTTTTAGAGTGGGAAATTAATATACAGCTTTAAAACTTTGATTTTTAAAACTAAGAAGTTGTGGCACAACATTAAATTCAGTGTTTTATTTCTTTAATCCATGCAGGCTTAAAATTGTACATACAGGGTCAAACATAGGGGTCATGTGGGGGGCGAGGGGTTGGGCTGGTGCCTATCTCCAATGATCATTTGGCAAGAGACAGGGTACATCCTGGACAAGTTGGATGGACATAGAAGCGTCTGTGTATCCTGACATGGGATACATAGACCCCCAATAATATCTGGATAATTGTCTTACTGCAAAATAACGAGAAACAATAGACGTTTTGTAACAATTAACATGTTTTAAGCATCTTCCAAAGGCCTTTTGCAATTGTTCTGGGGTTGATACATGCATATGTTCCCCCAAAACTCTCTTATCTCTGTGACACAGAACTGACCAACATGATGGCTGATATTTATGTATGAGTATAACCACTGGATTCATCCTCAAAGTGGTTCAAGGATGAACCACTTGTGAAGGTCACCATTTTTGTCCCCAATACTTTAAATGACATTCACAGGTGTGCCTCCAATTAAATGAAATCAGATCATTATCTCGAAGCCATGACATCATCTTCATCTGGGTTTTCCCTAATCGTTTAAAGGCACAGTGAACTCAGTGTATGCTAACTTCAGAATTTAAAGAAACTTTCAAGAAATTTTCAGAAGAATCAGGCTAATGAAAACGGAAACAGTTTTAGCCAGTATTGTGAATCGTCTTTGAGCACGCTCGACTTTTAAAGTGCAGGAATATTGTTGGTTTTATCTTTACCACCATTCTCCACCCTGTCTCCATAAGAGGTGTGCGCGAGCAGCTGCGACTTCACAGACACCTCCGGGAATCATCGCTGGACTGACTCCCAGCAGAAATTCTTTCCACAGCAAATTAAGCTTTTGATAATCACTTAATTAGTGAGATAAATCAGCAGCTGCATCCCACACCGACTTTCAAATACCTGTAGGGCTGCTCATGAAGAGTCGTATCCCTGAGAATCTTTCTCATTATTGCTCACGTAGGACTGCAGGTGTCCCGAGCTTCTCTGAGCCATCTAACGTGTTCGCCGTCATCCGCATTATCTGCACTTGTATCTTGCATGTCTTGAGTCTGTCTTGTCACTCAGCTGCTCTCCACTTTGCATAATTCCCCTCATGTCTGCGTTAGTGATGACAGGTGTCGAATCCAATCCGGCGCAGCTTTACAGCACAGGTAAGCCTCCTCAACCTCCCTGGCTTATCTCGGCGCTGACAGCTGTGATATATCATGAGAAATGGCCAGTAACTGACAGAACTCGGGTTTTCACCACGTTGGCTATCAGTTATCAGGCAGTACTTGGTTCATCCCAGCAGGCACCCCTTTCCTGACAGGCTGCAGTAATAACAGCATAGCTGTTTTATCAGACTGGGCCCACACTGTAACTGCTGCAGATGGAATCGTTTAATAGGCGGAAAGTTTTTTGGCTTTCTGTTGTTTTATAATTTTATTATCATCCCTCTCCCTGCTCTTGGTTGATGTCACATTGAGTGGATCTAGTGGGATCTTGTACATTAATAACTCATGAGAGGATGTGAGGGAAGGATGCTGATGTGTATGGAGGGAGGAGGAGATGCGCCTCGGCGAAGTTCTGCTTCTATTTCAGTCAACTGTGGTGCTGAGCTTAGTAAGCACTGTGATTCATCGTTTTGTTATTCAAACCTGCTGGAGAGTTTGTCTTCATTGGTTCTTCTGAGGCTGTTCTAATGAATGTCTCTTCATTATATCTAAATGAGAGAAAAAAGTCTTGATTTTATGAAAGCCAGTACTGTGTAGAAGGTGACCTTGGCCCTGAGTCCCAAACCTCATTTGAAACTTGCTCCTTTCTCCTTTCTGGATAAAGGATGAACGCCGGTCTCCTTGTTTTTATAGCTACTGTTTATTGTGTTCTTTGACCTCTCAGCATAATAAGTTACACAGTACCATTTTAACTCTCATATTTTATGGTATCGGTTAGAGTGCCTTCATATCATTGCCCCTCAAACCCTTGCATATTTTTATGTTACAACCTCACACTCTTAATGTAATTTAATGGGACTGTATGCGACAGACCAACTCAAGGTAGTGCCGTAATTAGGAAGTAAAAATAAAAGAATACATGGTTTTCAGTTCAAAGAACTAAACCAATAATTTTTCCACTTCACAATTATGCTCTCTTTGGTGTCACAGAAAATCCTTGTAAAATACAATGAAATATGTGGTTATTACCTGGTAAAATGTGAAAAAGTTCAAAGAGTGTTTGGTTAGTTTTGAAAAACACTGTAGTTTTGGAATAAACCTCCCAGTCTCCTTCGTGTTTCAGGGTGTTATTTTCAAAGGCACCCAATTGTCCTCGCTGCATATGCTGGGATTGATTACATTTCAGTCGTGTCTGCAGTCCCCTGACCTTTTCCATGTCCCTCAGCTCCTCACATTTCCTCTGCTACTTTATTGTGCTGTTGAGGTCAGCAAAACCTGACTTTACTCATGACCCGCATAATGTCGAAATTATTACCTTCATCTGTTACATGACAGGAAGTCAATGCAGTTAAATTGCTCTGCTGCTATTGGTGTTTCAGCATGAACCTGACCTGGAGGGACATGCAGCACCTGGTGGTGAGGACGTCGTTACCCGGGCACCTTATCGCCGGAGACTGGAAGACCAATGGAGTGGGACGCATTGGTATATACTGATTATTTTCAGTCATCCAAATAAAGCACAGATGATATCTTATAATTGGGGGTTATGTTTATCCCTCTCTGCTGCATGTGTATATGTCTTTTTTGTACAAAGAAAAATCTATCAAGTCTCCCAAAAATGTTATTACTTGTTTGGCAATAACAATCTCTCTCTGCGGAGCCAAAGCATTACAGTCATTATAGCCCATCTGAGATTAAATTGCAGATGTTTTTTTTTCTCCAGTATTTCACAAACCACTAGCAGCTGTGGCTTCGGAGGTAGAGCCAGGGTTCTAAAAAAACACAGATTTTTCATTTCAATCTGCAACTCCTCACATGCTGCAGTGTCCCTGGGAAACACAAGGTGCCTATAAAACAAATTTATAAAATGTATGGCTGCTTCCTGTAGCAAATAAACATTCCCTCTATAAAGTCTAAAGATTTAGGATGCTCTTAAAATGTATTTATCCTTCTTCAGTTTGTTTTTTAATTTTTTTTTTAAATCACTACAATGCACTTTAATAATATATGTTTTAACAAAGAAAAGTGTTGCCAAAGATTCTGATTTAAATTTAGGTCTGGACTTTCAGTGAGTAATTTCAACACAATATTTTTTAATCTAGTTATTTATTCAATTGTAGCTCTTGCTGTGTTTTCAGGGTTATTTCAAATTATCTTTGGGAGTCTTACGTTGTTGTGTCATACTACTGCAAAGCACTTAGTAATTTTATGTCTTGAAAGGTGATGCATACATAGATTTTACTTACTCACTTGCTTCACATGTAGAAACCCCCCCTAAGATCTTGAGGGTGGGGGGGAACATATTGATGAACATCTGATAGTGATGATAGTTTTGCAGCACAGATAGCCCTATGGAATATAAGGGAAAAAGTTCCATTGTAGTCATATCTACTTCAATATGCTTGTGGGAAAATGCAAATGAGACTTTTCTGTCTTTCTTTAACTAACCACTTACCACTCTTCCATAAAACTTGGATTTGTAGAATCGGCATCCACTTCTTGTCATCCGATTCTTCCACCTGGGCTGTGGATCTTTCCAGCTCCTCCAGGGTCACCCTATGCCCCCTGGTTGCTTCTAATTAATGCTCTTCTTGCTCTGCCATTCAGTTTAATTGGATGTGCCATGCACTTATTTTTAGGATGATGTATTAGATTGGGATCCTTGTGACAGTATACTACAATTTAACCTTGCTTTAAAGTTTCTGACAACTTTATCCCTGACCATCATGACCTGTCTTCATGTTGCTGTTTGTTCATTATTGTTCATCTATTTCACTACTTTAAATTCACTAAGGGAAAACAGAAACTGATGTTTTCACGCTTTTATTTCTGTTAGTTTGTTTTCCCACTTACAGCTAATAAAAACATAACACTTAAGATTACAACATTACATCAGACCAATAAAAAATTTAACACAGAAATGTGAGCTTGAAGAAAAGCATGTTCAATACTTTTACACATAAAAGGTTATTTCCAAAAAATCACTTTTAATCTGACAAATGACCCTCATCAGAACATGTTTTAGTATATTGAATAAGGCCGTAAACTTTAAAGGTGGACACAGGTTAACTGTTTACTAATTAGCTTACTTCTGAAGATAGTTTGGTTACACTTCTTTTTATTTAGGCTGACATGACAAAATGTAGCATGAATTCATTTGCAAGACATAAATAAAGTCATCTGGTCATAAGCAAATTAAATTATATTAGTTGCGAAACACATGCAACCCATATAATTTTGTATTAAACAAAGATAAAATCTGAATGTAAAAGCCTTGTGTGGAATGCTCAAAACATCTTGTAATTTTATCACTCGTAGCTCCATCTTCAGTAGCTGATTATTATGGAGAGCTTTTAACGTCCTTCACCAACAGGACTGAGGTCCCCATTTTTGGGCAAAACCAGTTTAGATCAGCCCCCTCTGATACAAACCTTCTGAAGTGTTTGTGCTGATGTGCTCTATTTGGTGTAGATTATGTCCCAACTTTGATCTCAAGTGTCCAAAGGCCATTGCAGCAAGAATCATATAAAAGAGTATATAAGAGGATGTATTATGTATTTCACATTTTGCACGTTTTTGTACTTCCATTTGGGTTTCCACTACTTCTAAAAAATAGCCCAAGCACTTACAAAAAAAAACCATCCAGCTGTTTTTAGCAATAAATTAAAAGTTTTTTGGTGTCTGGAAAATTATCTATTTCAAACACCTTTGGAATGTAACGTCACAAATCGGCAGCCACTGCCCTTCACCTTGCAACCCCATCAAAGCCCAAAGAATGTCATGAACATGTTCCATACAGTCCATAGAACTACCCTAACCTGTTCAAGGAAGCGTAATAGCTCACCTTTAAAGTTAAAAGAGGGTGTACTTTCCATGGCCACTCTGGCTTTCCCCTTCAACTCTGCTCCTTTCAAAATGTTCAGGGAAGTACACACCATGTTTTCCAGTAGGAAAATGTTGTGGACATTTGTGGAAAGAGGCACTAAAAAGGCTTTCACACAACAAAAGCCAGCTTCTTATGTCACCCTCAGTAGTATCTTTAATGCTCGGCTCCAGCACATAAAAGTGTCTGTCCGTGTCTTGTGAGGAAGGGGATGTTTGTTTACTTTGGCTGTTATTCTCCTGCCAGTGACTGTCAATCAGACACACACAACATTCAGGCAGCTCCGATAAAAGGAAATGTTCTCATGTCTTCCTAAAGATCTTTTGCATTTATTAAAAGGGCCAAAACATACTTGTATTATTGGTGACTGCAGATAGGAAAAAGTAGCTGGATAGTGCTGTTAAAGGTCGACGGGGCATTTTAGGGATTTTAGGAAGTCCACTGAATGAAAGCTCAAAATTGTGTTTCTGAAAAGATGTTCTGAAGCTGTAGCCTATATCATTCTCTCAATGTCACTGCTGTCCATCTATTCTCTTTTCTCCTCAGTGAGTCATTCGTATGGCTATGGCTTGCTAGATGCAGGTGCTATGGTGAGTTTGGCACAGAACTGGACGACAGTGGGACCACAGCACCAATGCGTTCTGACAATGCTTACAGAACCAAGGTTAGAACAGTGACTTCAAACTGTGTGTGTGTGTGTATTTAAACATTTCATGTCGTAAGGTCTATTTTTCCAACAAATACTACATTCTGAGGACCCACTGCTCCAGGTCCTACAAGAAGAGGTGCTCTGTTTGGGTTAAATTGAATGTAGGTGAGGTTTAGGGTTAGGCGTTTACTGGTTAGGAATAGTATAAGGTAAGGGCTAGGCTATTCAGTTATTGGTTTACTTCATAAGTAATAAAATTATTGTACACAAAGCCCTGATAACTGTTTATGATTATTTTTTTTAATAATTACATGCACACATAGTTGATTTGTTTAACTCAGTTGTCTACTAGGACGTATTTGACAACTTTGTGTTTCGATCTGCTGACAAGTTTTCTGGAGATGCTGATTTCACTTTTCAGCAAAACTTGGCACCCACGCACTCTACCTAAAGTACAAAGTACATACACCTGCTTTAATGGCTGTGTTACGATGGCGTTTGGTTCACTGAATAACTGACCTGACCTAATCCCCGAATCTATCCAGTGCACTCAATTACTAACTTTTTATTAGACTAAATTTAGTTTTTTCATCAACTGTAATCCATAATCAGCTAAATTAACAGAAATAATGTCTTTGCATGTGTCTGTCTGTGTATTAAATCTACCTAATATGAATTTAATTAAATTTACTTTTCAAATATATTTGAGTTTGCAAGTAAAGCTTAACACAATATCCGTTTAAAAACAAAACCTGAAACTTTACAGTAAAACTGTTTTAAAACTAACATGAACGTGAAGTTGCCTAGTCTTACGCGATAAATAAACATTACCATGTGAATAAAAGTTATGTAACAGCATATAAGATTCAGGTTTTCTCTTATTTTCAAAGTTTTAGAACCACTGAAAATGGTGGATCCTACTACTGAGCAAAACAGTGTTTGGCTTCCTGTGGGAGGAAGATGTATGTGTGTGAACAGCAGAGGGTTTTAGATTTATTAAATCCATTCGCTGGCTCCTCATCCCTCCCAGCATCTGCCCTGAGGCCGTTGAAGACGTTTAGATTCTTAGCACAGTGTGATTGCCTGTGTCCGTTTTCTGCAGACGCACAACATTAACCACTCTCCGCTCCTCTCGACAACCCTGCAGAGACATCGGGAACAAGCTGGTGTTCAGCAAGAGCGTTGATGCCTGCTGGGGGCGACCGGAGTATGTCCGATCTCTGGAGCACGCTCAGGCTCGCCTCACTCTTTCCCACAACCAGCGAGGAAAATTGGCCATTCATCTCATCAGCCCACCGGGAACACGTTCCACCCTGCTGTTCCCAAGGTACACAGTTAAACGCGGCTCTTCTGACGCCGCTTCATGACGTAAACCTTTCTCTTTTAGACAGACTCGGGGTGTGTGCGTGTGTGTGTTCGCTTTATACCGGGCTGTATTCAGTGATTTCCACAGACACAAAAACATAAAAAATAAAACAGAAATTAAGTTTTCTCTTGTTGTCTATTAAGGCCCAATGACTATTCTTCGGAGGGGTTCAACGACTGGGCCTTTATGACCACCCACTCATGGGATGAGGACCCGCAGGGAGAGTGGACCCTAGAGATAGAAAACGTTGCATCTAATGGACATGACTATGGTAAATCGCTCATTATCATTAATCTGTATACATTACTTCAAAACCACAGTAATGTCAGCATCTGCTGCCCCCTCGCCAACTCCAATCTCGCTGCATGTTTTCATGCTTTATTAAAAAGGCCTTTTCAGTTCCTTTTTTATTCCTCGTCTAATGACAGGGTGTGTAATTCTTTTTGCTGCCCAGAGGAGAGCCTCTCAGCAGCACATCCAGATTAAAAGTCGACGGCCGTTACAAGAAAATATCTTACAGCTTTTTGAACAAAACCTCAGAACAAGGTTTTCATTTCCAACATTGAGGGCTGCTTTCTTTTTTTATTTTTTTAAGCTCAGAATCCAGCTTATGGTTGAGGAGAGTTAACATCTCTATGTTTATCCTGTGGTTCTGTTTACTCAGAGCTGCAGTAGAAATGAAATGGGAGTACTTTCTCTTCCTCTGCTGGTGGCGATCCTCCTCCTGAGTTGTATTTGCCCCCGCTCGCATCACTTGTTTCCTCTCCTTCCACCCCCACATCCTCCTCTCAGCCAGTTCACTCTGTTCCCCCACTGATAGCTGCTAACTTGATATTTACCTCCATCTCCTTTTGAACTTCTCACTTCTTTGTTTCCCTCTCACAGGTGTACTGAGTCAGTTCACTCTCACCCTGTGGGGCACCGGACCCAGCGTTGTTAACCCCTCGTCGCCCTACTTCCCTCGACCTTCCAACAACAGCTGCAAGACCTTCGATGCCCAGCAGATCTGTATTGGTGAGAACACTCTGCCTACACTGACATGCAGAATTTAAACTGGATCAAAGAACACGTTTCAAAAATATCCATGCATTTTTTTTTACGTTACAAAGTGAACTTGAAAATAATTTATTGGGCTTTTGTGATGGAGCAATACAGAGTGGACCTAACTACCAAGTTGAAGAAAAATAGTGCATGCAGCTTTCAAAGTCTGAAAAGTATGCACATGTATTCTCTCCCCTTTTTTCCGATACCACTTAATAAATTCCAGAGAAATAAGTTGCCTTCAGAAGTCATGTAGCTAAATGTAAATAGTGTCCACCTCGATGTAATTTACTCTGACTGTAAGTCCAGCTGAAAACATTAGTGAGCAAATAGCTTCATGAGGACCGAGGGAGGCCAAGAAATATAAGCTTTGAACATTTAATGTAACAAAAGCAGTGCTGCAAAACTGAAAACCTGTTTTTCAGGTTTGAGATGTAGCCTCAACTGAAACTGACAGGCAAGTAGAAGAATAAGCAGAAAAGATGGATCAGGTGGGAGAGTATGTCGACAGGACAACTATGAGCTCTGCCCTTCATAAATCTGGCAAGAAGAAATTATAAGAAGTTATGATTTCAGTTTGCCACAATGTAGACGGCACTGCAGACATGTGGAAGAAGGAAACTTAAATATAAATTGTACTCATTGCCCTGAAAATATGACCAAAGTCCAGGGTGAAATCTAAGACAGAATATATGGCAAGTCTTGAAAATTCACATTCACTAACCCTTTCCTCCACTGAGATCTGAAACTTATACTATAGATGTTCTTCAAAAATGAACAGTAAACAAAATTTTGCATCTACATATGTAAACTCCCATAGAAACAAAAAAAAAATGGTCTGAAAACAACATCACTGATCTTTTTTTCCACTTTGAAGTTCATGATTTTAACATGACATAACATGGAAAAGTTTAAGGGAGGTAAAGACATTACTCTGGTAATGCATTGTCTCGGTATTGTTGTCTGTTACGAAACAGGCCTCAGGTCTGCATGTGTTGGGCGTCGTGGCGTCTGTAACGCAAATGTTGTGAATACAGATGAGGCGTTCACAGCCCCTCTTGTGCACCATAAATTAGTACGTTGCCATATGTCATACAAGCGTGTTAGGCATTGTGGGAACAGCAGGTGAAAATAAAACCACAATCATGCAAGAGCTTCCGACAATCTCAACAGAGACACACAAGGTCAGAAATGTTTTCTTTTCCTTTGATCCATCAGACTCTCTCTCCTTAATCATTCAGATTAAATCTGCTCTCACTGCTAATCCTTTCATTCACACACCCCCAGTTTCCTAATGACTTCCCAGACATGAAATTCAGAACTGCCAGAAATTAAGCTAAATAAATGAGAAGAAGAGAGAAAAGAGAAATTTTCTGTCAGCGCAGGAAAATAATTACACTTCGGAAGATTTCTGTAAAATTAGAAAAATATCTAGGCACTGCTAAAGGAGTAAATGCCTTGAGATGATTAATAAAATAGTGGCTCCCAGCACTGTATGAAGACAAATAAAGTTTTCTCTTATCTTGTTTTACACTTTTTTTTTAATTTAGGCAAAATAAACTTAAATTCTGATCTACTACGCCAGACTCTTCTTATAAATGTCCTCATTTAGGGATGGAGGACAATCAACTTTTGTTATTTAAGGGTTTAAATAACAACAGCAGCCCAGAGAGAGCTAAGAGAGCCCAGAGGCTGTTTACTGATATATTGTATCTGCTGCTGCTGCATCCATCCACTGATTTCACCTTATCTCAAATTGGGTCTCAAGAATAACAGGTTCAGGAGGGACAGTCAGGCATCCCTCGGGAGAGTTCAGGGTCTGCAGCCAGAAGATCTAATCTATCTTAGTCAAAATGACATAAAGTTGAGAAACAACCTCTTCACACTGTTTAATCAGAGCTTTAACTTCAGCATCTTGTTGCCTTTTGATTCGTGGAACGTCCAGAAACTTGAACCCAACTAGGTTTGTGCTCCGATGTCCAGAATGTTTTAGAAACTGCAGGAAAAATATAAAATTGAGCCTGGGAAATGAAGAACTTGCAGGAAGCCTGTTGCTGACCACAACAGACCAGAGCAGCTTCCCTGTTAGTGCAAACAAGGCTTTTCCGCTTCAGGCACTATCTGACCTCTGACCTAGAGGGAGCAGTCTACTGTTCAGTCTTTTCATTGTGTTAGAGTGTAAAATATGATTGTATTTTTTTCTCTCATTTGTATTTCATGCAGTGATTCTTTTATTTTACCAACAAAAAAAAAACTAATGACCTCAGAAGTTTAATTTATTAAAGCAATGATCATCAAACACATGAGATCACAGTAAAATTGATTAGCTAAGAGCAACAAACACATTAGATGAAGGTTACAGATCACTGCAGCAAGGAAAAACATCCTCGTCTTGGTCAGCCGTTTGAAGATCATCTTTTTAAGCCAGATGTTTTGAACAGATGACGTTTCTGTTCTTAATCTCACTAAAAGATTAGATCTGATGGAGGCTTGAGGGTATTAAATCATTCATCATGTTGTCCATTCAGTTTAAATAAGGCTCGGCTTCTTCAGACAGAATTTAACTTTAATTAAAAATGGAGAAATTAACTTTACAAGAGAAGGTTTGGAAGCAGATTGACGAGCTGATTCCACTGACATGTTGAAATCTTTCTTAGCTGATTATACTTAAACTTCTCGTTCATTTATAGAACTAACAGAATGTTAATGTAAATAAATGTACCTACTCTACTTCTGGATGTTTAGTTCAAACCGGATCATTCAGAGCACAATATGTTTCCAAGTTCTTCTTATTGTGTTTTTCAATGAAGATGCTTGAAAAGGATGTAATATTCAGCAAGCACAATTACTCTTGCGTCAGTGGCTGGCTGTGGCCTTTAGAAGACATATTGACAACCTAACAAACTGTGGTGGTGAGGGGGGGAGGGATATTTGAGTTTCAAGGTAAAACCAAAATGATGGAGGTTTTCAGGAACATTCTCTGAAATTCTTTTAGAACGTTTCTGCCTAATGGATTGAAAGAATCTCCTCTTTGGCATTGTGATTACTGGAGCTTGTGTAATGAACATAGCGGCTCATTGAGGCATTAAAACACACCACTGGTGCACCAGTGTTAACATGACAGATATGTTATACAAAACAAAATCTACTTTGAATTAGCAGCTTGTACTGGGGACAGTTTCATCTCCTCTTTTTATTTTATTTTTTTTGCACAAAAACAACATAGTATCACAATCTGACACATGAGGTGTTATTGCATTAAGGTGATTCTTAAATATCATAACTGTCTGTCAAGAACATATTAACCTCATAGACATCAACTGATCTATTCCCGTGTTCCAATGTTTCTTAAAAATATTGTTGATTGTTGTTCATGTACTATTGCTGTTTAATTAATTTTCCTTCTGAAAAATATGTAAATGCAGTTTATATTTAGAGAATATTGAATATGATTATTGTGAAGCAGCACATTTACACAACATAATGTTATTACTCTTGCCAATTTGATACCAGATTTTATCTCTAAAGCTGTATTTGTTTGAAGCTCTAATAGGTTGATAGACTAACCCTAACCATACCCTAAGATACAACATGATGATAATTATTTTTTGTTATTGTTTGATTGTTTTTTTTATCACAATAAATACATCAAATATTGTCACTATTGCAGATCCTTTGTTTTCAGCTAATATCTCTTTGGCAAACACTGTTGGTCCAGAAATATTTTAGGTGCAGGATTTTGTTAGCCAGTGTATTTTTTATTTATTTATTTATTTTTGACAGATTCAGCTTAAGAAATGGAAACATATTTGGTTTTGTTTGTGACAGGCTGCTGGGAACAAACTGCATGGTCAGGTTCAAAGACTGGAATTAAATGAGAAAAAAAAATGTTAATCCAGTTTTAAATGAAAATCTTTAAATGACCTTCAGCAGAATAAAAAGATATATATTAAACAAAAAAATGTAGCTTAAGTCTTTTAACAATTATGTGTAGTTTTTTTCCCTTTAACTTGCAAAAAGAAATATTTAATTAAGATTAACTAAGGCAAAGTTTTAGATTTTCTTTATTTTCTAGTAGCAAAAGACATTTTGATTAATGTTCATACATCAAACAGTCTCATAAATTCCCAGAATCAGGCTGAAAGCTGAAAACATTTAATTTCCTGTCAGCCCTGGACATCACACTAAAATAAATCACTTCGATATTTCTGTGTATTTCTCAGGATTCATGGTTAATTTCAATTCAACATGAAATCTGACAGGAACTCATAACCAACGAAATCAAGAATCTTTTACTTTTAAATAATCAACCAGTGTCTACTCTCTGTTAATTAAGAAACACACATAACAACAAAGAAAGCATCAAATAACAAACCATCTACTTTAAAAAGAATACTTCTGGGCCCACACACTACAGATTAAAGAATTAATATTTAACAGGGAATCAGAAACTAAAATCAACAATTAAAACTGATTCAGAGTCTTACCATTTCATAATTTTGAACTCTTAATATTTAATGTTGATCTACGGGGGAAAGATCGAAGCGTGATAGAATCAAAATCCCAGGATCGCCTTCATGACGCCCCAACTTTGTCGGCAACAACAGTAGAAAAAACAGAGTGCCTTACTTGAGACCCAACTTGCTGTTTTGTCGGCTCCCGCTGAAGCAGCCCGGGTCTCCGTGGACCTGCAGTCCTGGTGGTAATCTCTCCGTTTGGCCGATGGAGGGGTCTTGGCACAAACTGCAGTCCTTGCATACTGGGAGCAGAAGGTCAGAGTAAAACTGCAAGATGTGCACTATTGCCTGGTTCTGCTCCAAGGATGGCAGGTGGCGTTCTTCCTTCTGGCACCGGAGGACAGTTGCCTGGATGGTCCAAACTTTGGGTCACACTGGGACTGGCGGCTGATGCAATGAAAAACACAGCTTAAAATAACCCACTGTGTTAAGCTGAGCATGCCTCAACACTGTGTGGGGAAACTTTTAATCTTTCAGCAGTTTTACACAAAACTGCATACAAAGTATAAAAAAAAGGTATGATGTGGACAAAAAAACATTTAATGCAGCTAATGTGAGGGAATGGGAGATCAATTCCTTTGAGTCCAGGAGAAAGCCTCCTGGTTATTGGTGTCCTGAGTTCACCTGCAGCGTTGGTGTGTTTGGTGGGGGATGATTAACCAATCAGATGGCTGCATGTGTAGAATAGCTTCTAGACAAAAACATCTTGGCAAGATCATATTTGGAGATGCTGGGCCAACGACTGCAGCACAGTTTGTTTTGACAGGACCTCTGGTCCTTTGAGACGGCTTTCTAGGTTAATGTTCACATTACCTGTTAAAATAAAAACACTACAGTGACGTTGTTGTGTATTTTTCACTGTGTTGTTTTTTAAGCTGTTTTTTTTATTATTCCCTGATCTTTTTTTGTCCTCTTCCAGAGTGCAGCCCAGGCTTCTCCCTCTTCCTCCAGGGCTGTGTGAAGTTTTGCCCCCCAGGCTTCACGTCAGGCCCACAACTGCTCAACCTCTCTTTGGAGAACTGGGTGGACTTGTCCTCTGTTCAGGCCTGCCTGTCTTGCCACCCAGCCTGCCTCACCTGCTCAGGCGCTGGACCTACAGACTGCCTTTCCTGTCCAACTCACAGCCACCTAGTCTTCACCTCCTGCCTGCACCAGAATCAGGTCCAGAGGAAATCCCCCCTTACCGGAGGACTGCAGCGTGAAGAAGATGAGCCGGAGGTGAAGACACCAGCAGCAGCAGCGGTGGCGGCGGCGGGAGCAGACATGAACGGCGGATCAGCTGAAGAACTGCCAGGACTCAGTGCTGCTCCGCCCTCTCAGCTTCCTGTCGTCGTGGCGGTTCTCAGCTGTGCCTTGATCCTGGCTGCCTTCGTCGGGGTCTTCTTCTTGCTTCAGGTGCGGTCAGGAGACGCCGCTTTGACCTGGAGGACCAAACTGCCCTCTGTGTTTTCAGACACCAGGAGGACACGGCTGGGCCTTGGCTTGGGCTTCCAGCAGGGGCGGGAGAGGAAGGCTCGGATATGCTACAAGGGGATCCCCACTGTGTGGGCGGACGAGGACACCGTCGCCTGTGAGTCTGAATCAGACAGCGAGGAAGTGGACGGTCAGAGCGAGAGGACAGCTTTTATCAAGACGCAGAGCTTGATGTAGCTGGATCAGCTTCAGTCGCCGCGGTTTCTCACGCCGTGGCATGGAGGGTGTGAGATCTGACTGTGCAGAGGTGATAGAAACACAGGCCTTACTGTCCCATCAGCACTACATCCTAATGCATTACCTATTTATTTACCTGTCAATAATTTAACTGATTTTATTGATCACTTTTGTTATCTGTTATATCCATTATGTCCTTAATTCTGTCACCAATACAGTGTGTTACAAAAGTAAAAAAAAATAAAAATGTCCATGCTGTCTGGTAAAAGCACCAACTTTAGTGTATTTCACTGGGATGTTTATGTGATAGACCACAAGGCGGCATATATGTGTGACATGAAGTTAAGAGGATACATATTTATATTTTACAAATAAAATACCTGAAAGGTATGAAGTACACCTGTAGTACTCAGCTCCCAGACTACTTAGTGAAACCAACTTCTGCTGAAATTACAGCCCAGTTTTATGGGGTGTGTCATCTTTCAAAGATCAAACTTTATTTGGCTCCATTTTGTCTTCACATCATCACTGATAAGCTTTCCTGTCCCTTTATGATGTAAAAGATCCCCTCAGCATAATACTACCGCAATGTTGTTGCGGAGAGGGTCAGTTATTTTTTTATCACACATAGTATTTTTCTTGTAGGCCAGAAACTTACATTGTTGCCTCATCTGACCTTTGTGTTTTCACAAAGTAGTTTGGGAGTACATGCTTTTTGTCTTCCCTCTACACAGCCTTTTGCAACCTTTAAATTGGACTTTTAATGGCTTTCCCTCTACAACATCTTTCTCATCAGATTTCCTCTGTTGGGGCCAGATTTTCTAAGGGCATAATTAACCATTGTCCTGTCAACAGATTTTCTAATAATGTGGCTTTTAAAGCCAATGGTTTGCACTATAATGGGTGGCTTAAATACTAATGGACACCATACTGCATGCTTAAAATTTTATTTGTAAGAAAAAAAAATTTAAGTCATCTACAATTTATTTCCCCATTTCATAGTTGTCCACAGTTCTCTGTTGGTCTATCATATAAAATCCCATTAAAAATATATTAAAGTATGAGACAAAAGAGGGAAAAGTTTAAGGGGTATGAATACTTTTGCAATGCATTGTATGAGGTGTTATGCAAATGTTGTAACCATTCTAACCACTTCATCCATGGAAGACCCACATTTGGGGGCAATAGCAGTGGTTCCAAGAGACTCCAGGGGTCAAATTCAGTGCAGTTTGCTATGAAGAAAGCAGCAAGGAGGCAAAATGTCAACTATAACCCTCCTACACTTCCCATAATGCAAAGCTTTATTTCATGTCATATAAGCTCTCTCCATGCTAAACATCTTCCTACATAAAAGCACATATTTTTGGGTTGTAATGTCCTGCATACCATCCTTACATAACTACTCACACGTAGTAACAGCAGGCTGGGATCTGTGAAGAATTGTCATAACTTACTGATAAGAAAAAAAAAGTACATATATATATGTGTATATATATATATATATATATATATATATATAGATAGATAGATGAAACCTTTTAAACCACGGAGCTCATTACTTTATCAAGCACACATCTGATGGATCGCAAAATCCAAGCCGAGCTTTGATAAATTTCAGTTTCATATATATATTTATTTCCTGGCAGATTGCAGAGCGGGGAGTTAGGAGGTTTGCTTGCTGTTCATTAATAGTTGCAAAACTTTAATTTGAAGATGTCTTGGGCACAGTGGGGCGCCGTGATACAACATCCCTCTGGCTGTTTGAGCAGAAAAATGTGGAGGATGTTCCATTCTCGGTCGAGCCACAGTAGGAACACATATCTGATGTATCACTCAGAAAACTTACTGACTCGTAGATATTCACTGGGTTTTTTTTTTTCTTTCTTTTTTCCTCTCTTTAATGACTTTATGAAATCAGTTAGCCTAAAGCTGCTTGGCCGACCTTTCGCCGCTCCGTCCCAATCGGTTGCTGCTGATAAGAAATATGATCATTTTCTTCTCATTTTCCCCACAGAGCGTGCGGTATATTGATTTTGGGGGGCTGCTCTGCCAGAACATTTTCATCAAGGTGAAGTTCCCTCCCTTGCTATTGTCAGCTCCATACATTAAACAGGCATCCACATGCTTTATTTCCCATTTGTGTAGACTTGGCTCTACACAGGCTGAATCAAAGCCTTTGGATCTAAAGGCTGAAATAATTACAGGAACTGAAAAAGGAAATATCTTGTATTGCTTTTTCTATGTGTGTTTTATAGCTCTTTTTTTATTTAACTAATAATGGTTGTTTAAAGTTGTGGAGACGAGTTTCATGCTGGATTAAAAAGATTTTGGCTGTTGCATAAATGTGACTGTTTGTTTTTACTGCCAGCTTTTAAAACTTTAAGGGTTTCGGGCGGCTGAAATTCTTCCCTGGATGCGCCAAACGCCACACAAGAGAGCAGATGGTTCATCACTTCTTTATTGCCGTACGCCACTGTTGCAAATGTGTTTCCTTCACTCGGAGCGTCAGGCTTTATCAGGGTGCCAGCATTCTGTCTGTGGCGTGTATGCAGCTGCAGTGAGCCGCGCTGCCAGAACGCCTTCGAGAAACTGCTCTCTTCAACTCCAAAGAGGGAGGAATTTCTTGGTTTAAATTAAGTCAATATCTACAGTTGTGTTCAAATAACAGCATTTCAACAACACAGATCGATCATCTCCTCTGGTATAAATTATATTTCTACATGGTAATTAATTTAAAAGTAGGTTTTGTAGAGGAATGGAAAATCAACAGACCAAACACCTGACACATGCAAGTTGCTGATTTTGTGTAATTATTTTAAAGATGGCTTATTTTTCAAATTGATGTTCATCAGAACTGTAAGTTGACCGTATGGGGTAAACTAAAAATAATCTATAGCATACAGTGCATTAAAATGAAAACTAAAACCTGAAATATGTTGAATAAAATGAAACGCTACCATTGAAATGGATTAAAGAATAGGAAAATAACCAATAATAATCAATCCATAGTGATCAAAGAAGCTCTACAGTCACCTTTATGTACTCTAATTATTAAAAGATACCAATGTGAAGCCAAGATGTCAGCACAACACATCCAAGAAGTCATGTTATTATAAAAGAAAAACATGGGCTGGAGAGGTTACGGTTTGCAAAGAAGAATCATTTTTAGGGTAAATTGAAATGATGCAACAATTTGTGGACTGATCAAAGCAAGTTTTTAGGCCTATATTAGACAATCCCCTAACTCTGAGTTGGGGGATTGTCTAAACATGGCAGGTAGGCATCATGGTGTGGGAGTGTCTCCTAATACTGTGTGGGCTTGTTGGTCACAAACCAAGGATCAAGTATCTGTTTAAATACCTCAAAAATATTTGGAGGTCATTGTATTATAAATAATAATAATAATAATAATAACACTCCTGAAACTGGTATTTTAACAGAACAAAGTTACTTAAACACACCAAAGGGCAAGCAGCATCTTGTTTCCAGAATAAGAATTAAAGAGCTAGTTCAGGGTTTTTTTAAGTGAGTTTTAAAACTCTTTGGATTTTATTAATAGTTCTCTTAGGTGTCATACTACCAAGAGGAATGGGAAGCATATCCTCAAAGCTAAGCAGAGATAACATCAGCAGCTGATGGTTTGTCTTCTTGCCCTCATGTGGCAACTGGGCTACTTTTGTTTTTTGGTGGATACCTTTTTTTTTAAGCAAAAATCTTAATGACTAATGAAATTAAAAATGGTAAATTAAAAATATATATATATTCTAACAGTGTTGAGTGTATGCAGAATGCTTCTTGAAGTACCTCCACATCCCTGCTAATGATAAAATGGAAATCTCCTAAATTAAACCTGTTCTATTAAAATATTTTTGTTACAATTAGGCTTTTTTTTTCATTATTTTGAAGTAAATTGGACTGATATACAGAACCTTTTCCCACATGTATGTCAAGTATGTTTTATTAAAATATCGCAGGTAAAAATAAATTAATTCATAAACGGATGACCATGTGGCACCACGGCAAGTTATTTCAGAATAAACTTCAGGTCTATGTGCCTGCAAGGAAAAAAAAAAAAAAAAACACCTTTATTTGTTAACTGCAGCTTCCTCATCTGGAAAGGTGCAGCTAACTGAATGCAGAGGTGAAAAGTATATTTATTCTCTTCTCTGTAATTAGATCTGCTGGGAAAACTCTCCGCACATTTCACAAAGGGCCCCAGCTTCGCGTTTTAAATTCAGCTTGGAGGCACTTCACCTCCTCATTGACACGATCATTAACAGTGTCTGCAGGCTGTGTAGCGAGTCAGACTGTAATAAACAATATACTGTAAAATATTGTTTGGCAACAAGAAGCAGTACGTTTAGTAGGAATGAGAACAAATCTGACTCACTGTTTCTCCTGCCCGTCGGTCTCACCCACTTTTACAAAGCGTGAACTGACATTTCGTTTTATGCTGTACTTTTATTTCTGTAAGCCATTCTTTTAACAGTTTCACTCAAAGAGTGTTAAACTAGGCAGAACGTCTGACGTGAAGCCTGAACGCTCAGTTTCCTGCAGGTCGACAGTCCAAGTAATGAAAGCTGAAGCCGCTGGACACTTGAGTTCTGAAAGCATCTCTAAGAAATGGCCTGAACTTCTCAACCTGACTTAATGTTGCCCCCTAGTGATCAAAAATTTCTTAATGCAGCTGTATTTCAATAGGTTAAAATCACAGAAAACTATAACTGTTAAAGGAATTCGGTTCAGAAAGTGTATTTTTGATAATAGCTTGCAGGTAATGAACGTCCAAAATTGAGTTTCTGAGTTACCATATAACTGAACAATAAAATATTTATATAAAGAAATAGCCTAAGAAGGATGTCCATGAAGGGTTAGTACTCAACTGGACAGGGCCCCTTTAGCAGGAACAGGACTTGTATTGCCACCATCTTTAGCATGCAGCTGGCTCTCAAAGACAGAAATAAGAGCTGGATCGTCACTGAATCGTCAACTTCCGTCTGCAAAGATAAAAGCAAACTAACATTTTGACACCCAGTTTTTTCATCAGAATCAAACATGTTGTACTTATTCTGGTTGCTCTGTAGACTCACCCACTCAACTATCCATCAGTAAAGCAGAATAGAAACTAAACTGCTCAAGTGCATTTAGAACATGTTTGAGGAAAAACATCAATCTTCCGTTTTTCTCAAAACTCTTCAGTATTTTGAATCAAGTGGAAATCTGTCTGCCTTCTCATATTTCTCCTTGAACAAAAAAGGAGCCCTGCAACAGATATTTGAAAATAAGTCTGCAGGGAAAAAAAAAAAAACACGCAATTGAAGGTGTGGCAACATCTGGTTTGACAGATGTTCGCAGCAGCAGAGGGAAATAGATGAGCAGCCACAGCTTTGACCTCTCGCAGGCCAGAAAGCTGAAGGTCGGGGCTAAAGCTGCAGATCCACTGTGGGAAATGACGAGGCGAAGCAAGGTGACACGGCGGCACAGTTCAGAGAGCGACAGAGATGACGGCCTCAGTCTTAGACCGAGATGACAGGATCCTCCTGAGCAGCTGTAAATGGCAGACAGACGGAGCGCCTGCAGTCAGCCTGGGGGTAAAGAACACCGCAGAGCTGAGGCTGCTGTTAAGACTGCTTAAAGAAATCCATATTCCTCCCCAAGTCAAGGATCCCTGAATGAGGCTTCACTCTACTTATCAAGAAGGTCAACCAACCAAAATATGGGTTTCAGTAATTTTTTTTAAGGACCAATATAAATAATATTTTAGACTTAACCTGCAACACTCAGTTCAACACCTTGCATACCAAATAGATTATATTCACCCTGCCTAACCCAGTGGGTACAGGTATTTAACTTGGCTGTTTTTTTAGTTCTGCCGTGTAAGCTCAGTGCTTTTCCATTTATAGGTTATCTGACTTCAACACCTTCAGTCACAGTAAGCTTGATAGCCCCCCCTACTGTGACTGGCTATGAAGCTAAATGACAGATTTTTCTTCTGTCGTCGCCTGAAGAAAAATCAGGCAAGCCCTTTTTTAATTTCCAGGGTTTAACATAAAGTTATACAAACACAGATTTTTTTTAAAAAACTAATTAAAAAGGTAATATCCTATCATGGAAAATTTGGGCTTCTTAAAGAGTTTTAGAGCAAAAAAAGAAATAAAAGAAGCCTAGACAACATGTCTATGATCCCAGCAGAAACTTTGCATCAACTATTAAAGAACTATTTTGATCTATTATGGAGCAGATGAAGAACAGTGGTTTAAAACATGAGGAAAAACAATGTTTTCATACAGACTTTTACTGTGTTCAATATCCTTATGACATACTGACACATTGTGATCTTAGTCAAGAAATCCAATTTGTTTATAAAAAAAAAAAAGAACGAAATGATGAACTATGCATGTTACATAAAGAAGTGTAGACAGGGTTTTATGGTCACATTGGGGCATATGAGCTGTGACTCATCAGGCAGAAAATTACACATTTGTGGTAAGATTGAAATTTGATTTATTTCAATGCATTAAGCATCAAAAATAAAAAGCATCCAGCTCAGATACAGAGACTTTTGGAAAGAGTGATTTCCCATATAAACTAGTGATATTTGTCCAAACAAAGTGGTATCTGATCGTAGTCACAGTCAAAGCCCCAACAGTCTGAAGGGTTGTTCCTTTTTTCTTACTATATGATCCAAAAGGAGGGCAAAGAAGCTCCCTGTACCACAAGAAGCTAGATCCTTCATTTCTGGAATGAAAGGATGAGTACTTCATTTTTGCAGTATGGCCCTCTGAGGCAAAGTGATATTAATAAATGACACCCAAAGTATTGACTGGTCCCTGATAGAGTATACCCCCACCCCAAAAAAACAATCAACCTCAAGTATTCACATTAATATGCTCAGACATAAATACCAATTTATCTGCTGTTTGGTATACATGAGGTATAGTCTTTTGCCTAATCTACTGCATATGGTTTGCTACAAGCGGGAGAATGATAGACACAAGCAGGAACCCTGCACACTTTTCTCATCTGCGAAGAATCTATAAGCACAAAGTGAGTAGCAGAGGGGAGGAGTCGTCCTCTGCGATTGATGAGAACAGTGGGCACTCATGGAAACAGCTTAGGATTTGCAGTTCAGGCCTTACAACAAGGACCACACATTCTGTTTTCTGCACACACACAAAAAAAAATACATTAGACTGATTGGTACAAAAGAAATGACATGTTGGTGATAGATTTTCACCCAGATTTGACAAAAAAAAAGGAAAAGAAATCATAAACCCAGACACCAAATAAAGCTCTGAAAATTGCACTCTGATGTGTCACCATTCCCGGCCCCCTCCAGTCATTTGGGATATTTACATTCAGTAGTTGAGTCCACGAGAAGATAGAAAAAAAAACAAAAAAGACAAACAAAACTTACAAAGCAGAAAAGAAAGTGTTTTCATATCTGATTGCAGACTCAGCTTTGACTGATGAGAAATACTCGCAGTCTTTCCCAGATATGGAACGACTTCAAATTCACCTCAAGTTCTGCTGCGTCTCCTCAGAGCTACAGCAGCAGCTGCTGATGTCTGCCCCCTGCAGTTCAGTCAGCCCCACTGCAGCGGACCCTGTTTCTCCGAGTTCAGCTCAACAATGCAGGGAAACCCAGACCCTGGTTCTTGATGTCGCTAGTCCGATGTGCGTTTACGGCTCTTAGCGCAGCTTGAGCTTGAAGGCGGAGATCTCCATGGGCTCCAGACTGATGATGGAGTCGTTGGCCAAAGGCATGCTGGAATGCATCAGGGTCAGGGACATGGGCTGCAGCAGCTGCAGGTCCACATTCTTGAAAAGATTTGACACACTAAGCTGCAGAGAGAACAAAAGCAGAACACTCCGGTTAGAATTTGGACAGAAGCTGTGTGTGGAAGAGGCAACATCCCCTTGTTGGTTAAATTAGCTCATTGTGGATAGTTGATTACAGTATCAGCAGAAATATCTGGATCCAAACTCTCCCTCTCTCTGCTCATGTGTCTGAAGCAGAAACTAAATTGTTTGAAGTGATAAAACCCAAAGTGATGTGTCAGAGTAGCAGCAGGTTTACAAGCACTTCAGTGAAAGCTTTCACACATTTAGGTCATAAAAATAGAAATATGTGGGTTGACAAATGCATCTGAACAGCCATTAAAAAGCTGGGAGGTGCGCTAGAGCGGCAAAAGTTTTTTGGGGGGGAAACAAAATAAATATTGATAAAAGCATCCCTTTTAAAAGGATGGACAAACATGTAATAAATGTATATAGCCCAACAAATTGACTATAATCTGAAATCCAGTCCCCATCTAAAATGAAATAAATTATTCATAAATGGAACTTTTCTCATAGGGGCTGCTCTGAACCGATGTCATGTGGTCATTTTGATTTATCTGATCCTTACTTCTTTTAGGTTGGAATAATTTAACACAAAATGACTGATACATTTTTTAAAAACAAGATCTAGGAGCACAAGTTTGAATATATTGTAAATTTTCTTAAATTTAAGCAGTATATATTTATCGGCTCAAATAGATACACACACCCCTACTGATATTTGGTTAAATGTCTCGTCAGCAAGTTGTAGAGAAACAACTTCATTTCTCAGCAAGCAAGCAGCTTTTAGTGAAACTCTAGTTTATATGTTAAATGAAAACTCATCATAAAAGCTGGACCTTAAACAGCTTAGATGAAAAGACTTTTGAATCGCTTCCTTGGCATGGGACAAAAACTGCCAGATGAGTCAATTCGAACACTTTAGTTGAGGTTTAACAAGTCTGTATTAAAACAGTTACCCGTCCCTGCGTTGTGCTGCAGTTGAAGCCGAGGTTTTGACCCTCAAACCCACAGTCCGTAGCCAGGCGGTGTAAGAGCAAGGCGGTGTAGGGAGATGGAGACTCGGGATCCTTCTGCTCACATAAACAGAAACCTTTTTTTTAAAAATAAAAACTGCACAGAACATTTAAAGCCAAAAGAGTCGACCACCTTTTCCACCTGACCTGCGTCTGGATGCTGCGCAGGTTAAGCAGGTGGACATCGCAGGGAATGACAGACTTGAGCGGGGTGAACGTCTGAAGAGGAGGGATGCCGCGTCTTTTCGGTAGAACAGGCAACGCCAGGACCTCATGGTTGAGCAGGGAGCTGGTGGCGTGGCTGACCATAGACGGGAAGCTCGTTGTTGCGCTGTCCATCATCTAGAGGACGCGGGAAGATTTAAATGACAGTGTGATCATTACGACGCTGATGACTCGCCTCTAGAGATTCGTCTGTGCCATTACATGAGGAACAAGATGTAATCACTGTCAGAGGAGGAGGAACGGTTCTAATTCTAGTCCTGATGCACGCTGCACAAATCACACCTTCGTGATGTCAAATTTGGAATTAAAGAGTATTGAGGTGTTGCAGGATGTGATGTACTGCAACATCAGCAGCAGAACTACAACCAAAGTCCTCCGTACTCTGCTAATTTGAATACATTTACATCACAAATCACCTCATTACTTTCTCTCACCCACTCTGTCATAATGAAGTTTAACTACAGCTACGAGGTGGAAGGAGGCAAAGAGATTCAGCTGGAGCTACGACTACAGCTATGATCCACGTTTAAAAGCATCCTAGCTGTTGCCTTAGCAACGTTACCTCGCGAATTCCGCCGCTCGGGATTTGAGAGAAGAAATAGTGCAACAAAGATGAGAGTTTGGCAAGGAAGCCATCATGCTGAGGGTAATGGAGTGGAAAAAAAGCAGAGGGAAAACAAAATTAGCAAGTGAAGAGGATGGCAAAAAAAAAGACAGATGGAGAGGTAATGAGTAGTGGGGGTGGGACTAAAAGAATGGAGGAAGGTTTGTTCGGTAAAAGAATGCAGAGTAAATCTGCGGTGAATTAAACATCCTTGGAGAAAGTAGCTCAACCCTGATACGGATGTGATTAACTGGAATTTTAACAGAATTTGTGTAGCAAAAAAAAAAAAAATTGTGCTACTGACCTTGTTATCAATTGATCTTCTCTCCAGTAGCAAGCGGAAACGATTCGCTGTCTTCTTGTTGTCTTTGAGACCCTGACCCAGCCCTCGATTATCATCCTGCATCAGCCGCCGGTCCATAATCACTTCCAGCTGACCTGAGGAGAGGGCAAACGGAGGCAACAGCTTTACAGCCAAGTCCCTATAATGAACTAAGAGGCATTAGTCAATAAGCACAAACTATTTGAATGGTCCATCATTTACAAACCGCTCAGTTTACAATATCAGAGTACGAGTTGCTTTTCTCTTTGAGTAACTCTTAGGAAAGAGGTAAGAAGGAAAGCTGAGAGATGTAAACAGACAAATACTGCATGCTTTTGGGACTTCCATTTAAACTTGAAATGAGAAACAATAAATGGCTATGAAGGAGATGCAGACCGCTGTCCAGACTGGAGACGCCCAAAGCCTGAGCCGCGTGCAGCGTGAGGCGGTGATTACTGTCCTGGATGTAAGCCTGGCTGGACATTGGGTAAAAGTTGCCTTGCAAAGGAAGCTTTTGGTAGAATCGACGGGGCTGGATCTATAAAAATAAAAACAAAAACAAATCAGAGCATGTTATGCTCCTAAGCTTTGTCAAGAAAGTCGCTCTATCTTATCTTTCTGTTTCTAACCGCAGAATGCAACTGACCTGGTAACCGTTGAGGTCTGTGTAGAAAACGTCTCCATTTTGGATGTTGGTGACCAGCCGCATTGACAGCTCCTTATTGGTCTGATCCCGGATGTCCACTAATATGGTGATGTCTACAGATAAACCATCCACCCCTGCAGAAAGCATCACAACGCAGAACTAAACTAGTACCAGGAGTAAAACACACACATGGGATCTGGATTTACACCAGTCAATAAAAATCTATCGAAAAGTAAATGTCAGCAACTTAATAAAAAAGCAAATCTCAGATTAACCCATTTAATCCCACCGGCAACAATTGTTGCCAGACATTTTTTCTAACTTCTGGAAGCTCTAGAACAATTGTGTTGACTTTTGGCAGCTAATTGAAGTTTTAAAATAAAATAATAATGTGTCTACTCTAAGCAATATCAATTTCATGTATCTAGTGTGAAAGGTCACATGACCAGACCTCTTTACTTCCTGCCTGTAACGCTGGAGGTAAATGTCAGTCACAAACCTCTACAAGGGGAAGTCAGTAAAATATTTAAATAAACAAATATAAATAATATATTTTGAACATATGTTCTTTCAAGGGTCTTCTACTGATATATAAAGAAACTTGTATCCCTTCATTCATCTTTTGATTATAAGAAGACAGCACTGTGCTATGTGTCCATAGCTTTGCTGTATATTCTACATGCTTTGCTGTTCCCACACAGCTTAAAACTATCAGATATTTTAGATATTCTAAGCCTGAAGGAACCTCAAAACAATGTCTCCTTCATCCCACAGTTGAAACCCTCCCTTATTTCACCCCCCCAAAAGGCGAACCTTTCCACAAAATGTGGCCTATGCACTGAATGATCACTACAAGATGATGCCACGCCTGAAACTAGTTTAGGACAGAGCAAAGGTGTAGTTCTTGGTCTGATGGAACAGGGAGAATTTCCTCTCAGATGCAGATTTGTTCATACTAACATTTTCTCCTGACTTTGCCTCATCGATGAAATGACCAAATGAGGTCAAAGGTCATTCGGCACATTGAGACAATGACATCTGCAGGATGTAGCATTGAATCTTTATCTAAAATATTTCTGAACACTCTTGTAACCATTCTTTGTTATAATAGGTTATGCATGTCATGATTTTTCTTATTGATTTATTTATTTATATGTGTAAATAGGCCAAATTTGTGTAATTCAGACTATGCAGTTTCCCACGGGCAAAAATTGTTGCCCAGTATAAAATCTACATTTTCACTAACATAACCAACATAAAATGTAATAATTCATGTGTTTGGGAGGTCCAAGGTTTGAAATGCATGCACTTATTTTGCAGGAAAAAATTTGGGATTAAACAGGTTAATTACAAACTAGAAAAGAAAAAAAAAAAAACACCACCACACACTTCAAATATAGTAAGATGTCAAATTAGCAAGCTGTTCAGAGGGCTGTGAGCAAGGTGTAAAGTTGAGAGAAAGGAAAAAGTGTTACAGCACACAAGCAACAGAGAAAATTACAACCTTAAAATGATTGGGAAGCAAAGTTTGGGGGTATGACCTGCACTGCTAAACATTTTAATGGGTTTTCTGTTGTAATCTAATTTTATGAGAAATTTAAGATTTTTTGCGGGAGTTTTATTAGTTGTTAAGCATTTATATACAAGCTTCATTTTGAACTGAATTTTTAAAAAATTAAAAATTCTAGCTTGTTGATATGTACTTAATTTATAAAAAAAATACTGCCAACAGTTAGCTGGCGGAAGACCATAAAACTGGTATTTTACTCCACATTCTGGCTCACTTTGCACCAGATGGTGTAAAACGAGCCAAAAAAATTGAATAAAATAATCTGAGCTGTATCTATTAAGTCGCTCTCTGTGTTTATTACCTGGCACGTTGTGTATGCGAACAGTCTGCTGAAAGTGCTGGTATTGTGCCACCACTTCAGAGAAAAGAGGCCCTTCGACAACACGCACCGCAGGAGGTTCTTTCTGGTTGTAGGGCTGGAAACAAAGAGCAGTCAGACAAGATGTGCTAAAAATGAGACACGACAGGCAATCAAACAGTGCAGAGCTCAGCCTGTATGGTTTGTTTCTTAAATCCAGTCTGCCTGCATTCCTGCCCTGAGCTACCCAGCAGGATAAAATGAGATGATATCCATGGGAGACTCCATCAAAGCCTTTGGAGAGGCAAGTTAACACGTGAGATACAACCACAAGGATACCTTTGGTTTTCCATCTGGCAGGAAGAGGTAAGCGCCACTTTTGTCTTTCGAAGGACGCGTGCCGTAGATCATGAACTGCATTTGAATCTTAACCTCTAGTGGATCATCCTTACGCTTGATACTCTGCAGATGAAAAATGACACGAACTGAGGCAAAGCAAAAAATGAAGAAAGAAGATGAAAGATTGATTCAAAAGCAATCTTTCATACCTTTGAAAATAAAAAAACAAAACATAAAAAAAATACACATACAGGCCAATCTTGTCTATAAGCTGCGGGTGTGTCTGTTTTGCACACCTTGACTTTTTGCCTTTGAGCTTGTTTAAAAATGCTTTATTATAAATTATATCACTTTTTATCCCCGCTCCCCCATTATAACAAAACATTTCAATGACCAAAACATCCTGTACATACATCTGTGTGTGACTTAAGGTGGGCGCACCTAAATCCTAAACAAACATTTTATTTGCCAGCTGATGCTTTTTCCATGCAACTGAGCATTGAAGCTAACTAACTAAAAATAAGTAAACAGACTTTTAAACTGTTATACATCATCAAAATGCTTGCAAAAAAAAAAATAAAAATTCAGTAAATCTTGTCACTTCACCTAGTTCATGCAGCAGTATCGCCTTTGAATCCCTTTGGTAAAAAGCTGAATATTAACAGCATCACAGTATTCAAAGTGTGTATATATAATTTTTTTTTAATAAAAATTTAAAAAAATTTTTTTAAAAAAGCAGTCCAGAAATAATGGTAGTAAATCTTTAACAGATTTAAAGTCAACAGAAGCAGGAAAAACACAAACCTCCAGCAGGCCGGTGGTCCCAGAGAAACCCAGAGTCAGAGTCTGCGTGCTGATGTAAAAGTTCTGAGCGTCAGCCAGCTGAGAGCGGACAGGAAGAGGGTCCAGAGCCCGAGCAGAGGCACTGCGCCCTGACAGCCTGAGCAGAGTGTCTGAGCGAATCGTCATGGGTGAATCGGCCGAGTCGTAAAGATGAAAAACAGCCAGACCGAGGGGAGGTAGGCGGACCATGAATGTTGCCTGGACAGATTGAAGACAAGTTAAAGTTTTAATATTCGGCCATATTGGAGAAAGACAAACATTCCTGGCTTCATTTGTCTTTATTAATCTGGATGTCAAGTATCAACCACGAGGCGCTAACTATGGGGATTTTCACACCCGAGGTTCATTAAAAAAAAGAATAAAAAGCGTTCACGTGTGTGAACCTGGCGACCAAAGCAATCGTACTATAGTCATGGTTTATTATCTGCATGAAATATTTAAGTTGGCCTGTGATTTGGCAGCTTGGCAGGTAGGAACCTTTGTGCTGCTCTGGTTTTTTCAACTGATTCATGGTTAGATTTCTCTAAAGCACAATTTACGATCTGAAACCTTTATTCTCGTTGTAAAAATTAAAGAAGTAGATTCAGTGCATTATGACGTGCACATAAATCAATCTAGAACGTGCTCAGTTTGGGCTTTACACTGAAGCAGAGGCTTTTTCTAAACTACTGGAAAAACAAAGAAGAAAAAAAAAACATACTGGAAATGAAACTGAAGCACAACTGAGAACCTTAAATAAATGCAATGAAAACATTTTTTTTTTTCTTTTCACATTTCTTTTCAGTCCTACCTTTACAAACATCTAGAACTTCTACTGGAACTGTTTGTTGGTCAGATTAAAAGTACGTGGAGCTAAACCAGACAGGCTCAGCCAATCAAAAGATTCCTGATTAATAACCTTTATTAATAAGCTGGAGGTTAATTTTTGAACAGTTCAATTCATTAAAAAAATACGCACACTGACAATCAGCATCGTAATAATACAAGATGACAGCCTCTTATCTTCCTTCAGTTTATTTAACCAGACACCGTCAGAGTTTAAGTACCGTAGGTTGATATGTTGCTTTTTGCTACACTCACAACTCAAAGTCAATCTTTTTACATTCCCAGGTGATGTTAATAAATCTTGTTCTGAAAGTTGTGTCTCCTGTTTTAACGATGGTAAGAGGTCAGCTGAGCACGGCTCGTTCAAAATATCAATTAACTAAGGTGGAGGTCACAAGGCATCAGTTTGCAGGGATAAATGACATGTCTTGTTTAGTTAAACTGTCTCCATGCTCTAAGATCCTTCACAAAAACTGGGAGAAGATCAAACAAACAGACAAGGTCAAAGAACCATCTGTTCTCAAAAGTTATGGTCAGCACAAGAAAATGTGAAGAGTACAACTTCATGTTCAATATTTTATTGTAAATATGGATTAATTCTCATAAACTTTCACTCTTTAAAGTTTTTCCTTCACTTTTCAGACCAGTCAATTATTCATCTTACCTCGAATACCTCGGCACTCATTTGAGTAGCAGAGCTCCACTGAGCGCTCAGCTGTACAGGGAGAGTCTGTCCATCTTCAGTAAGCACCCGCACCCTGACCGTGTTCACCAGCACAGTGACGGCGCAGAGACGCTCCTGCTCAATGGGGTTGAACAGAACCAGGTATCTGGTGGAGATATAAAAACATGAGCAAACATGAAGGATGGAAGGAACAAAAAAAAAAAAAAAACAGATCTCAGGGATGAACGTTTTACCTTGGTCCAGTTGGGTCCAGCTCAATTAAAGTGCGCTGAGGCAGAGAGTCCTGAGTCGCACGTCTGTCATCCTAAAGAAGTGAAATATAAGGCATTCAGAATACTAAGTGTATGCAGGGTTCTGGTATGATATGACAGTCCATGTTTCCTCTCACCGTCTCCAGGAAGGGCTCTGTCTGGTAAAAACGATAAAACTCTTTGTTTTTCATCACCAGGAAATGAGCAGCATTGATAATAACTCTCTTCAAGCCGATGAGTGCACGTAGTAATCTAGGGAGAGAGGAGGAAGATGTGGAACATAATTAAATAAAAGACATACTTTCATACTAACCAGGAGAAAAAATATATATACATGTATCTTCTTCTACCCCTTATGATCTTACTTGGTACCATAGTCAATGACAACATTCTCCTTAGCGGTGCCAGTGATCGCATCGTGATGCTGGAAGAGGCCGACTGACCGCCTTGCATCTACCAGCAGGGCGTAGTCAGTCACTGGGTAGCGACCCTCCATCCCAGCATGCCGAGCGTTTGCTACTGCCAGGCTGTAGAGAATCTCTGCCCCTCTAAAAAAGCAACAGAGCAGTTGCAACAAAAAAAGATTAATCTTTGTTGAGCTTCAGTCACGTTGACATAAGTGGGTCGTGCTAACACCACTGACAGTTTAATGGAATATTTTTAGCAACCGTTTGATGAAAGAAATATATAGTCTAAACTAAAAGTAGTAAAATTAAAGACCAGCTACACAGTTCATAGACTTTCTTTCATAGCAATATTACACACATTTCCAGTTTTTTCAGTCTTGCTTTTTCTTTTGGTTTTTTTTAAGTCCAAATGCCAAAATCTTATGAAGTAAGATTTTTCCACAGTGGTCAGAGACTGCAGAGAGAATGCAATGGATGGATGAAACGATGAAATGGATGGATGATGGACAGATTGCCAGATGGATGGACATAAAAAAAAGGGATGAATGGAAGGAATGTGGATGGATGAACAGATGGAGGGGACAGATGGTGGACAAACGAGACAGATAATAGACAAATGGATGATAAACAGAAGTTCAGAAGGCAAGATGAATGGAAAGATGCGCAGACATGGAAGGATGGATGATTAGTTAAACAGATGGACAGTTACAACCTTATTTAGACAATGGGATAAGGGATAAAGTCTGAGGGAAAATGTATATTCAACACCCATCTGGAAAATACCTAATATAACACTGCATCACTTTTTCCCAACCTCACAAGAACCTTGTAATTATTGTTAACATAACTGTTACTAAACATAAAATCTCTCTCACCTCAGATGTGACTCAATCACACGGTCCAAGCTTTTGTAAAAGGGTCTGGAGGTGTAGTAGCCTGTCCAGTAGTGGTCCTCACGGTCTGCGTAAGCAAAGAAATCCCCGCTGAGGACAGGAAAGTCACCAGGTCTGGATCCCTGAGGCACTCCGTAGGCTTTGTACAAGGCATTGAAGTAGTCTGTGAGGGTCCCAAACTGAGCCTGGAGGAGGGAGACAACATGACAAGAATAAAATCCTATTCTAAGAAAGCTACACAAAAGACGTCTTTCATTATTATAATGAGTGGGCGTTTTATCTGAAGCATCAAGTCTTGACAACTTCTTTGTTCAGGCAGCGAGTTAATGTACAGCTGCATAATTTAGTCGTTCACTGAAATACACTTCATGCATAAAGGTGAGAAGAAAAAAAAAAGCCCACCTTTGGTGAGGTTATCTGAGACACCTGATAAAGCCTTCCCTTACCTGAACGTGCAGCTCAGGGTGCGAGTTCATGTAATCAAACAGCTTCTGGTAATTGATGTACTGCTGATCCCACTCCAGAGCCTTATCGTAGCGAAAGTCGTCCCCTAATGGAACCAGAAGCACCTTGCTGCGGTAGAGTTTAGACTTTTTACGATACTGATCCAGAAGCAACTGTGCTCTGTGAACGAGAAAAGAGGAGCATGATGAGAGAGGAAAATAAAAATGGAGTTTTCATGTCCTGAAGAAGCACATCCTCTGAAAGCTGGATAATATGGCTCCAGAGCGATAAGCGCTCAGTGTCCACCTCCTGCAGTTTGTTTTTTCTCCTTGGCTGTTGTCACTGGCACGAGTTCAAGTAGAGTTTATTAAGGGACCATTACAGAAAACATTACACTGACAAATCTGCTGTGGGTCTTGCTGGAGGCGAATACCAAAACCATGCAGAAAGTACAAAATTTATTCAAATAAAGAGAAGACACCCCAACCAATCCTGGATTGCAGTAAACAACTTTACCATCCAATCCTTATATACAGCTCTCTAAAAAGCCTCAGTGGCAGTCACTGCACTGTCCTACACACCCCTCAGCAATTTATGACAGTGTTTACAAGATAAACAAAGCAAATCCTCACCTTTCTGCAACATTGGCCTCCACCACGGATTTGGGCGGTACTTTCCAAGGACAGTTGATCCGACCTCCCGGTAATCTCTTGAAGTCAAACTGGCAACAGATCTTTGGATCAGGACCGCAGGTGTGAGGCACGTCGTAGCTGTAAAAGGGCATCATGTGGCAAAAGATGTCTGTGCTGGAGCCAGTGTCTGACAGAGCAACAAAGTAACAGAAGGCAAACCACAAGTTTAAAATGTAGCACTTTATTTTACTCAGATTTTATGTGATGCAATAACAAATCCGTGCAAAACTAAAGTGGAAGAAAAATGATGGAAAGTTTTAAAAAAAAATGTTTTAGGAAGTGGTCCACAACTAAGGTAGAAGAAACTACTGGAGGACGACTACTGCAATTGTTAAAAAATATGCATCTTTTTCCTTCCACAACATTGTGTTTATGTACCACATAAAATCTCTGCAATACATTCAAGTTTGAGGCTGTAATGTGAGAAAATGTGGAAAACTTCAATGGGTATGAACACTTTAGCAAAACACATTACTTTCACTATTAACAGCATTCCAAAAAAACATGGCTGACACAGAAAGCAAGTTTTCCCTCCAGCAATGCTGCATACAAATTTATGAGCTTAGTGTTCATAAGTGTTGTCTGGGGATGAACATTAAATGGCTAAATGAACCCCCATAAGTACTGGCAACAACACATTTACAACATCTTCTACTGATGGTATTTCCAGTAGGAACAAATAAATGAGGGGGAAAAAACAGCTCTGTTTAGATCTTTATAGCATTCACTTTAAAAAAAAAAAGCCACTATTTAATATACTACAACAAGTGTTTTGACTCATTCTTAAATGAGTTTGAAGAGGAGCACTAAAAATCTGAAGATGTTGTTGGTACTGGTCCACTCACCCCAGGCCTGTCTCCACATAAACTCCAGACTTCTGGTTGAAGAAAAGTGTTTTTTAATGGAGTAGTGGATCCTTTGGATCAGCATGCTGGTCACGTTGGCCCTCTTCAGCAGATAGGGCATGGTGGCACTGTGACCGAAGGGGTCCACCGCCCACCCGCTTTGAGGAGTAATACCTATAGCAGCAAGCAAATATTTTAGTTCCATGCTTTGGATAAGGAAGGGAATGCATTTTTTTTAAGAAATCACACTCCACAACTAGATGCTCTGAAAGTGGTGGAAATCATTTCATCACCCGCTGAGCAAGACGCTACATCAGCTGAAATGTGGGATGTCAGGACCTAAATTTCACTATCAAGCACAGCGAGGGGTGATGTATTTTATAGTCGTGTGAAAGCAGAACTACTAAAACTTCTCAGAGTGGAGCGTCTTAAAGATTTCAGCATCAATCTTGGAAATATAAATGAAAGTGCTGAAATGTGTTACCCAGATTTCTCTCCAACCACTGATGCCCTTCAATGAGCTGATCTATCATAGCAAAGTAGTGAGCGTTGGCTTCATCCGTCATCACCCAGCCTCCTGTCACAATCTCTACCTGCCCTCCAAGGATCAGTCTGTTAAAAAGAAAGGATTAGGAGAGCGAGGTGAGAATAATCCAGCCCTAATGTGAGAGAGTCCCACTAACCACATAACAAGCTATAAATAGAGCTGACATAATCTGCCAGCAGATACCACCCTCTGTGTAGGGAACTGTGCTGAGGGCTTCGAGTGTCTGCATCGACTAATTCTGAAGATAATTGGCAAAACTCGCAAAGCTGTGACTCACTTGCGCATGGCCTCCTGTTTGGAGACGTCTGCAGTCTCCCACCACTTGGCGAAGAATGAAATCTCTGACCAGATGAACTTCCTCCGAGAATCCTCGGCCAGCTTCACGACCATGTTGTTTAAAATATGCTGTGTCTGGTCTGTGAAGTACTTGTCAAAAGTCTTGACCCAACCTAGCAACACATGAGGACAAAGAGACACACAGATGGCTCATCACAGACTGATCTCTCTGAAACAACCCTTCTGTCATGATCATCAAGCCAACTGAAACAAAAACAAAGGACAGGTGAACAAACAACTCAGAAGTAAAAGTGCTGCAGAGCACCAAAAATAAAACTCATATTTTATTCAAAGGCAGCTGGTCCACTCGGAAAGTCTTCTCGCTTCATAAGAAAAGCTTCTTTTTTTTTTTGCACTTTAAATGCCCAATTCAAGTGTTATATATAAAATATAAAATATTCAGGAAACATATTTGTACCATAAATTCTGTACAAATAATGCTTCACATAGAGGTTAAGAAACCTTTACATTTATAAATAAATATTGTTCCTACTCTTAATCGACAACTTTCAAGTCTCTGCAGCCTGTCAACACATCAATAACTGTCAAGTTAGCGAGCAGATATCATGGATGAGTAAACAAGTATAATGGAAATGTCAGTCTTAAATACAATCTCAGCCAATCATGGCTCTAACAAGCTACAGTTTTCCAATACCAATATCATCCTAATTTTATTGTTTGGGGCCAAACCGTCAGTCATATCAGCATTATGACTAGAATAATAATGACAAATGCATCAAATTTATTCATGAATCCCTAATTCTACTGGCCTATCCAGGTAAGGTCAAAAGTAATTGACTTGACTTTTATCCCTACAAACTTGACTTGAGATTTAGTCTCTTTAAAGGTTGACCTAATGTCAATCTTTGCTGTAGTACTAGGTCTAGAAAAACTGCAAATATAATTCATACCTTCCCTACAATTAAAGTCCTCTTAATAAAATATCAAAAAAGGTGTCTGACATTTTTTCAAGCTTTTGGAGCTTAGAGTAAATCAGAACTTTCCCTCTCCCACCTAATGCTGAACACTGCTCCCTGAAAGAAGGCTGAAGATTGGTCTGATTGAAAATATTTCCATTTACAAGTAAATCAATAAAATTCAATATGAAAACAAAATGAGGCACGACTCACAACCTTAATTAGAAATGGCAAGCAATGAGTGGCATGTCTGTAAAGTAACCGACTGCAGGCTAGCAACCTGAGCAGACATCCCAACTATGTCTTGCTATACTTGTGTTACTCTACAAAGATCAATAATAGTTATATGACATAGTTTTACATCATTCTGTATCACAGCATTTTTTCCCTCTAGCCTTACACTGTAAGAATTACACCATTCTACGCCTTGTTGACAAGTTCTGTTTACAAAAACAGTCTCCAATAAATATTTGACATTCAAAAGCGCAACTCACCCGGATCATTGTGAGAGTGAGGAACCACAAACACTTGCAGAGGTTCATTGTCCCACTCATCAGGTTCATAAGTGATGTCAAAGCCCTGCTTCCACACACCTCCATCAAGGTTGTCAAATTTGAGAAGGGAGTACACATCCAGCATCTAAAGCAAAACATTTACCCATTATTGACAATGGTCAAAATAAACTGAGTTTATTTGGGGATAGTAGAGAAAATGATAAGGAGGCACTGACAATTATAAAAATTCTTTCATATTTAAATGGAGCTTCTTAACAACAGCAGTGGCCCCTCAGTGGTTCACCCATGTACTTCAGTAAAAACTTGCCTGACAGGGAAAAATAAAACAGGGAAAAAATCTCTGACTCAAACTCCCCTGCCAACAAATTGGGTGTATTTAATTAGCTCTGTAGAAAGATGTCTCTAATATGTTGTGTTTTCTGCTGGGAAACTTCAGAACACCTCCAGATATGCATTTTCCATGTCCTAGCTGGTTCACTTCATAAAACACATACCAAAGGCCTACTTCAAATCAACTGTGCATGGACGATTGTTATGTTAGAGCTGGTAAATAGACTAAGCTTCAAAAGTTATTGCAATAATAATATTTTCAATATGGCAATTTCAAAGGATTGCTGTAATCTGCATGCACAGCCTGGGTATCAACATATTTATTCCATGTTGGTTGGACACTCATTGCCCTGATCTGCTGCATCTTATTTGAGACTCCTAAGGACATGATCACAATGCAAAGAAATTCACTAGTTGCACAAGGGATTGAAAAATTTTGATTTTGGCATCTTATTTTAAAGAGGAGAATATTTACCTGTACATCTGTTTGAGCACGGGTGCTAACAGCAAACTGGCAATCCTGAGGCTTTACGGCAAGGAAAGTTGGGCGACCATCAAACGGTAGCACCCAGGACCCATTGGCACTTCTGAACGGCAGGTGGCCGCTGGGAGACACAGCTCCTGTGTCTGTGAGCTCCATCACAGAGTCCTTTATGTGGCTGATTATTTGGTGGTTTTCCTCCAGGAGCTGCTCCAGCTGCTCTATCCGATTCTGGAGGACTGAGATTTGGCTCTAAAGAGAAAATAATCATAAACCAAAAAGGTATGCACTCCTAATCTAACAGTACCCATAGGCTGATAGTAGAAATTAAGCAAATGTAATTTATTATTGCAGTATGTTTAAAGTAAATGAGTCTGTATAAAAATTATTTACAACCTATTTAAGCATCGTTTCTACAGGACAATTTAAATGAATCTGAATAATTAGACATCATTCCTAAAAGATGTTGAAACGTCTAATTTAATGTTGGCACACTAAACAATTTCTGTAAAACAAAAGAATAAATGCTCTCATTAGGTTTTCAAAGTAAATATGCAGCCAGGCTACAGCAGGAATTCTTACCCGTGGAAAGTTTCCTCCATTCTGTCGCCTTGCAGGGTCATGCTGGACTCGGTCCAACATCAGATACAGAGAGAACACAGCCACACAGAATATGGCCCCTCCGCACACCGTCACCTGTTTCCTCAGCTTCATCCTCCTCTGGAGCAGTCCTTTGTTTCCTCAAGACTAAGATATATTTTAAAAAATGACCTCGACTAGATCTAGTGTTTTCAACAGCAAAGGCAAAAGGTCCAAGAAAACTGGAATTCAGTGCAAAAAGTAATGATGGACACTAAGCATCTACGCCAGCGTAGAAGCTGTGATGCCTGCAACCTCCACTCACCACACCGGATATCACAGTGACAGAAGGCTACTGCAGTAGAGTGGAGAAGCTTCTAAAGCAGTAACTGCTGGCAAAAAGTCTGTCAGCTCTGGCCAGAACCACAGTCACCGGTAGTCTCCTTCAAAGTGGTTCTTGTGCTCAACTATCCAAACCGATGAGATTGCAGGAAAAGGAGGAAGAGAAAAAAAGAAAAAAAACATGACACAGTAGGGGCACAAATAGTGAGACTAGTGTCCCTGTAGCATGACCGTTGTTGCTGTACACCTGCCCTCTTGGTCCAGTCCCCACTCCCACCGAAAACTTTAATCCGCCTGCACAGCCAGAGTCAACGCCCTTTTGCTTCGTCTGCCACTACAGTTTGCACACAGAGCAGTAGTACTAGTAGTGCAAATAGAAAAGAGAAAAACATAAATAAAATTTGGCTAAAAGTCACAGCAGCTTTTTTCCCCCTTTTTTAAACTCAAGTTTCACTCCAAAGCAGCTCCAGGAATTTAAATGATGCAACCGCTATCCTTCTTTCTGTGGCATTGTGGATGAATATTGACTCTGGCAGCACAATCAGTGTCTGTCCTTCGATAACAAGTGCAGAGGTAACTTCGCATTTGAAGGTACTCTTCAGCTGAAGAAAAAAAAAATGCAAAAAGGTATAATATAAGTGCATTTTCATAAAATTTGAATAATGTTGAAAATTTTATTTCCTAAAAATGTAAAAGTCACATCCAATATAAAAAATAAAAAAAATTCTCTCAAGTATGTATTTTTGGTCATTTCTGTGGTTGTGGCCTTCAGCTTATAAAATCCACAGTTCAGTTTCTTTAACATTTTAATTTCACAACCATGAAGAAGCAAACACTTCACAAACATTTAAAAATAAGGGCAAACCACAAAAAGGCATTGCTAAAGAAGCTGGTGATTTGCACAGTGCCGTAGCCAACCATACTGATGGCAAATTGAGTGAAAGAAAAATATGTGTTTGAAAAAAAAGAAAAAGTGTTTCAGCAACAGGCTAATCACAGATTCAACAGGATTGTAAAACAAAGTTCTTTAAAGACTGGTCATTTACAAGCTCTCCACAGCTTGTGATCCAGACACACCAGAGGGACATAAAATAGGTTGTTTCAGGTCCAGTGTGAGGTTTTCACAGTCATTAATAATTTTGGGGAAGCCATATTCATCAAGGTAAAATAAATTCATGTTTTACATACATATCACTCTGTGTGTCATTAATCTATATAACATTAGTGTTTTTTCTGCATACTATTTCAAGATGACCAAAAGTTGCAAAACTCAAAATTCTGAGGGAAATATGTAAATAGATCTGCACAACATGTTGCATCACATTTCCATTCCAACAAGTATGACATTACTATAGCAGTACACTGCTTTGACGCAATGTTTAATAGGCTTTTAAATTAACAGTGCCAAGCATTAAAAGTCTGCTTGCCAGAAATATATTTGGTCACTTGGGTGAACTTTCACTGTCTTTATGTGTATAGACATTAGTGACCAAGATTATAAAGCTCTGGAAGAATAGTGGCGACATCTTGACCATGAACAAGCAAGAAAGAAGTTAGAAACATATGGGTTAAACACAATTTCTACTGCCACACAATACTCAACAAAATTGCAATGTCCTGTTTTCCTAATTTCATGCCCCATTTATCAGAAAACTCATCAAAACAGAGTATGTTCAATTGCTTCCATTAGGTTTTTAATATTTTCTCCTTGTGTAAAGCCATGATCATAATCTTCCAACGTCATAGGCTGGAAACATATTAGCATTACCACAGGGAACTGAGATAATAACTTGGCACAGCCATTAGTTAAGCCTGGCTGAAAAAATGGCCATTCGTTCCACAAGAAGATGATATTTTCTTAGACCATCTGGACCAAAAAGGATCCAAAAGGATCCGGCTTTGATGCATATGTGTAAACAGAGCCAACGGAGAGATGCAGCCTGTATTCAAGCAGCAAAATAAAAAATGTCGACCTAATACTAAGAGGAGTTCTCTGTTATCAAAGAATAACGTATATTGTTTAGCTAGCATCTGTTCGACTGAACGGTATTCTTCGGACTACTGATCGAGGGGTGACACCACTGTAAATGTTTTACTAGACTTAATCTTACTCTGCTATCTCTCAGCTAACATTTGGGACAAGCTTAGTTGCTTCAAACTTGAGCCAACTACAGTAATCGCGTTTATTTGGACAATATCCGTGCCAAATCAGTTCTCCAGAAGGAGTAGGCGAAAGGAACAGCCTCTGTCAAACTTAAAGTCACTTCCATAAACGACAGATGTGACAACCAAGCAAGCTAGCGCTAGCTCCCCGTACATACCAGTAAAACATTCACACTGGCTAATACATTCAATTCATGAGTCCAACACGGGTGGTTTAAAGTTTCAAAATACTTTTACATTTTGATAAACAATTGCTTCTGTTTTCTCTCCAACAGACGTCTCGAAAGTAACAAACGACATCAAGTACAAATTTGCTAACATTTAGACAAACCGAAGCTGAAGGCATTTTTCTGGCTAACAACTCACTTTCCATGTAAACCTCCTCAACCAACACTTCCGTATGATCATTTCCGTATGACCGTTGTTCATTGCAGATAAAAATAATAAGAAATCCACGCTTACCCGTTAACGATACACAGCGGTACTCCAGCAGAGTGAAGAAGCCCAGCAGCGAAGAGGTTTCTGCTTTCCGCTGCAGGCAGACGGATTAATGAAGTAGCATTTTGAGCTTAGCAGTTAGCACCGCCGAGCCGTTACAAAGGCTTCTGGGAAGAAACGAGCTGCGTCGCCGATTGACCAATAGCCTCAGCTGGTTTCTGGGAACGTCAGTCCTAATGTTGAAATTTATGATTTCAGACTCTGCAGTACATTCAGAATAATCGAATAGAGTTTGTAAATTAATGTATAACTACATTGTAGGATTGTCAGTCGAATATGCTCACGAGCAGCACAGTACAAATGTCAAATTACTTATTATACTAGCTTATGGAAGAGGGCAACCAAATAATAGTAATAATAATAATAATAATAAAGTCATAATTTTTAACATCTTCTTCCTGTTACTAGTCAAGTTCTTTTTTTATTCAATTTATTAGTTTAATTGTCTTGTTTAGTTCCAAAAAAAAAGTGATTAGTTGGGTTTACTTAAAGATTAAACTTTGAAAATAGAACTTGTAATCTTTTTTTTAACACCCAAATTGCAGTTTCCAACTCCAGTATGAATAGCCACTGGTAGATGTTATAGATATGCAGCAGAAAAATATATGTAACAGTGTACAAATGCCAGCAAGTAGGTTCAAGTAGGTGTACAGACTGTTAACAGCTTTGTTTGTCCCTGTTTACAGCTTTGTTTGTCCTTTGCTAGATTAATTGGCTAAAAGAGAAGATGACTCTTTCTTCAGACACCAGCGCACCACTTAAACAGCTTACATTATCTATAAAAAAATATGCAGTACTTGTTTTTGTTGTAGTTGTGTTGAACCCTGGGTAATTACAGAAGAAAATAAAATAAACCAAATTATTTGTACATAAAATTAGCATGCAAACATACTGTGATATAATGATGACACTGAGAGCATTATAATCAATCTAATACCAGGCTAATCTTTACTGGTGTTATAATGTTTACAAAGTGAAACAAAAAGATGAATGTTCTTGTAATTGCTATTGTAGGTCTATCTTTAAGCTTTATGTTGAAAATCTTATCATGTGTCTGACTCCTCCTCTGAACCACTGTGAAGGTAAACAACACCTGGAACCCCTAAAGGGGAAATATAATGATCCTTATCAGGTGATTGTTGTGTTTTAATGACTGTTGGTTAATTTCTAGAAACAGGAGATGACCTTACACTTCAATAATTAATCAGTAGATTGAATGGGAAACGTGAGCAAATTGTGGTGTTTTGGTTTTAGTCCAGTCACAAGGGACTGATTATTTTTAATATGATGTGCAAAAACATTCAAAGTGTAGTGATGAAACTGTATCATAGTGTTATTATGTTTGGCCCCAGAGAACACACCAGTGATGACAGCATAATCTCTTGCAAAACACTGTGGTGATAAGAAACAAATGTTTACCCAGCTGCTTTAGATTAAGTTTAAAAAAATTATAAAAATCATCTTCTTGAATCCCTGGTGGCGTCGCTAAGGAGCAGAGAGCTCCTGCAGATCTCCTATATTCAACCTCTTACAGTTCAGCCTAGGAAACATGAACTGACTGTCTAGGCTGCCCAGTTAACAAAGGTGCCACGGTAATGTTAGAATCTTAACAGGTGTAACTGAGCGTAACGCCTGCAGGGAACTACCTGGTCTCCAAGACAATACAGGACAAACAACATAGTGTCTGACTGAGGGGTACTGGGGGACTATGAGAAATACCAATCAGGACCCTTCCTGGTAGCCTTGCAAAGCTCAAACTAGTAAATGCTATATAAAACACTATTATATCACCTAATAGTGCTATGAAGGTAAATAAGATCTCATGATATGTTTAATGCATTCTGTGATGCATTTACGTCCCTACAGGAGCAGAGAGACTATTATTTTTTTTAGCAATAACCACACTGTTATCCTGGGAAGCTTTTTATCATCAAAGGGGGTAATGTACAGTTACTGTCATGAGGGTGACAAATAAATTTTTGATGATGATGGCTTACAACTAATGAAAACCCAAAATTAGATTAGAACATAACATAAGATCAATAAAACAAATGTTTTTCCAGAAATATCTATGAAATAGTAGGTCCATATTTTAAGTATATGAACTCAGTAGTTAGTAATTCCTTTGCATTAAGTTCTACATCAGTGTAGTGATCAGCCTGTATAACCGCTGAATTTCTAAGAAAACCCAGGTTCCTGTAACAGTGGCCTTCAGCGTATCTGTATTGTTAGGTCTGGTGTCTCTTATTTTCCTCTTGACAACACCCAACACACAATATGATACCCTGGTCAATGCTGTAAGTAAGGTAATTGTGGCATTATGGGCAGCTGCCAAGTCCTGCTGGATAATAAAATTAGCATCTCCATAGCTTGTCACCAAATCTGTCTATTCATCTGTGCATTGGCCTGTTCATCTGGGCCAGTGCACAGATAGCTTCTGGGCTCCAGATAGATGAGCCCAGAAGCTAATGCCCCAAGATCACTTCAAGTCACTTGTCAACCAACACAGTCAATAACATGGCTCCCTAAATCATAACTGATTGAAAAAACTCAACACTGGATCAAGCATCTCAGATTCCAGTACCTCTTTGCTGTCCTCCAAGATCCTAGACCCTTGAGGTCCAGAACAAATGCAAAGTTTCCTTTATCTGAAAAGCTGGGCACATCTGTGTGTCGTGACTCTTGAAGTACTGACTCCAGAAACAAGCCAGGTACAAAAATGCTTCAACCCTTGAATGGGCCTTCCTTCAACTCATCTCAAGCCTGTGGTTTTCCCTGTTACTTGTGCAATTTTTTTTCTGCTGCAGTCTTTCCTTCCAATCAACTTTCCAATTACACTTTGGGAACAGCCAGCTTTTCCAGCAATGGCCTACTGTGGCTTACCTTCCTTGTGAAAAGTGCCAATGTACTGTCTGCTGGACCACTGTCAAATCAGAAGTGTGTAATGAATCAATAAAATACATTAGATTGTTTTTATTTTATTTCAATTTCTGAAACAAACATAATTTATCTTATTCTAATTTGATAATTATATGCTCTTCCCTTGCCACAATGAAATGCTTGTGTCTTTAGGAATAATATTTTATTGACAGGGCTGTTATTATACTGAAAACCTTTTAACTAGCCAAGGATTTGCTAGATGCTAGAAATTGTACTTATACCTTGTTATGCATTAATGTTTCAATTAGATTAAAACGCAAATGTGGCTTGATGTAGCTGTCTTTGTCTGCGTGCACTGAAGAAAACCACAAAGTTAACGTAACCAAATAAAGTAGAGATGCAGACAGGAACGATTTGGAGTCCTTCTTCCTTTTATGGTAAAGCGGCGTAGGAGGGAGGGGCGTGGTTTGTGCGTCAACGTCATGAACGTGCAACGTACACCAGGAAGCACTGGGAGACGTGAGGAGTTTTCACCATGCGCGATATTATGAGCGATATTTGAATACAAATTCAACATATAAAGTCACATCGTGCTGTGTATAATCAATCAAAGATGAGTGAAAGTGAAAGGCAGAAGGTAAGGAAGTTGCAGTGAGCCGTTCGGCTGATTTTTATTTCGTTCAGCGTATTTTGGAAAGCTTTCTGGGAGTCCGTTGCTCACCTTTGCTGTTGAATCCAGGATCCCGCAGCCCTTAAGGAGGAGGGGAACACCCTCTTCAAGGCGGGAGACATGCAGGGAGCTCTCTGCTGCTACACCAAAGCGCTGAAGCTGACGGACAGCCAGGCAGACAGCGCTGTATTATACCGCAACAGATCTGCCTGCTACCTTAAACTGGAGGAGTACAGCAAAGCAGAGGCTGATGCCTCCAAAGGTCCGACTATTTCTATTCTATTGTATTTTATTCTATTTTATTCTATTCTGTTCGATCTCATGCTGCTTTAAAACACCATAATGTCGCATTGGTAACTGTTGCAGACATTTTAGGCTTTCAGCTTGTTTACAAAGCATTCCTGCTAAAATTCATTAATGTCCAGTGTTGAAGGTGACCACAAGCCAGGTTGCACTGCTCAGTACTTATTAAGAAGGTACTACATGGGAGAAACGATGGATATGTTTTCAATGTACAAAACAAAAGATAACTATGAAAATGAATAAAAACAAAGAAAAAACTATGCATATAAGTGTATCCAAATACATTGAATTGTGAAAGACCATCCATTAGTTCCTTAATTATCATTGCAATGGGTTAGTTAGGAGAGAGGTGGGGTAAATCTTGGACAGGGTGCAAGTACTTCACAGCGCTACACATGGAGACCAAGTACACACTTGCACACTCCACCAATTGACCTGATATGCATACTTTTGGACTGCTTGAGAAGACTTAAGTTCTATGAAAGAAACTGTGCACATGCAGAAAGGACAAAGAGACCCCAAGTCAGGATTTGAACATAGACCTTCTTGTTCTTGGTGTAAACAACTTATAACCTCCAATAAATATGAGCGCAAAACATAGAGGTTTTTGTCTAAAATAAGCAACTAAGTCAGTGTAGATTAGAATAAGTCAGAGTAGTTTAATACCTTAAGAACTTAAATTAAATATACATTTTCAAACCTGGAGTCATTTTTTAGGTACCTATTGAATGTTTTTTTGTTTCAACTTCACTTCACTAGAGCTGAATATTAAAATCTGATCATCACTGCGGGTTTAATTAAATTAAATTAAACCTCTAATTAGTCAAATACTACAATACTTTTTAATGTGAGTTTGTTTTGTTTTTTCTTTTTTTTTTGAGTGAAATGACTCAGGATTGTCCTGAACACACATTTTCCTCCTTAGAGGAATGTGTAGGATGGCTATGTTAAGTACCTGTCCCTATGCCTGACTTTTCCTGACCAGGAAAAGCTGGGCACAAAAGTTTATGTTAAATTTTTCAAACATAAAGTCCTCCCATAGAAACAGCACTGTCTATATTATTTATAGCTTTATTAATGATTCACAATTCAATGCCTCTAGTAAAAACGATTCTAAAGGAATGATGCATATATTATGCTCAATATGACAGATTCTGGTTGTTATGTGAGTTTTGAAGGTGACACTATGTAGAACCAATTATTTTAGCTGTGGAAACTTGTTTCTACATCCACATTATCTAGGCAACTCCCTGCTCTAATGAATTCAATCTGTATTCTAAGGATCCACTGTATTTGTAAGGCAATCATATTTCAAGTGTTGTGCTTTGCTCTTCCTGCTCTGCACGGCAATAATTTATTGGTTCTGTTGAACTGTTTCTCAATTCTATTAATAACCGAACCTGTTTTAGATCTCAGCAACAGAGATGTTCATGTAGAGTGAAATAATGGGTAAGGGGGACAACAAAGTGAGTTAATTACTCTAGGAATTGATATCAACAATAATCTCTCGATTGTATGTTTTCTTAATATCATACAGCCTTTAAAAACAAATGTATCAGTGAATCCAATTATTGCCAGACATAGAGATTACATTTATTATTTTACACTAACTTATAGAAGCTCAGTTAAGCTGTATATGGAAGCAACTACCGTAAAAATGACGGCAGATACGTTTCAAAGTCGACAAGCTGCAGTTACTAAAATATTTGCCTTACTATTTTCTCTTGTCTCAACAATGTGGGACATCTGGATAGAAGACAACAAAGCCCACTGGACAAGCTTTAGATATTATCTACATTATTTTCCTCACCCACTGCATCAAAGGCATCAAGTACAGGGTTTGGGTTTTAATAGGATGTTTGACCGTGTTCTTTGAATTCTTATTTTAGTTCAGAATTTCATGTGAATATCAATTGTCAATTTTACTGCTATCTTCCCTTTTCAGCTCTTGACACGGACCCCGGCGATGTGAAAGCCAGGTTTCGGCGAGCTCAGGCATGCCAGAAGCTCGGTCGGCTCGACCAAGCTTTCCTGGATACTCAGAGGTGTGCCCAGCTGGAGCCCAAAAACCGAGCTTTCCAGGATCTGCTCAGACAGCTGGGAGCACAGATCCAGCAGAAGGTGACGTGAGGCTGATTAAGTGGTGAATCTGGATCCTGGTGAAACTGAAGCTAATTCAAATCTTCTCCCTTCAATCTTTAGTCAGCACAGCTAAACTCCACAGATGCTCGTGTGCAGCAGATGTTCTCCGTCCTCTTAGATTCCTCTGCTAAAGACTCCGATCGACAGAAGGTACAGATGGCTCGTATAGTCAGAGTAAACCTCTCTTGCTTACTTGTCAGTCTATTCAAATTTTCATTATTTATCTGTAAAAATGTGATTCATCAAAAAGTTATGTTTTTTTCAGGCAGCTCAGAATTTAGTGGTATTGTCCCGAGATGAGGGAGGAGCCGAGCAGATCTTCCGCAATGATGGAGTAAAGCTGATCCAGAAACTTCTGTCATCAAAGCAGGAAGATGTTGTCCTTTCTGGTCTCAGGACCTTAGTAGGATTGTGCACAGGACACCAATCAAGAGTAAGTATTATTTAATTCAAAAGTCAAAAATGTTAACTCTTCCTGCTAATTCTTTCTATTCATTGAATGTGAATGAGAGTATACCAAAAGATTAACTCCTCATTTGTCTGTTTGAATATATTCACTTTGCTGATAATTTAAAGTAAAATCCATGTAAAGGTAAAAAACACAGCTGGACAAATAGATCACACAAAGGCCTGTCTCAAATTTTCTAAACAAAAATCTTGATGATCCCCCAAACTTTGGAAGAAAAAAAATTAATTCCTTTACAGTGAAGTAAAATACTGATTGCCAGTTGCCTCAAACATTTATGGCAGTTGTTGGCAATAAAATTGTCACTACCATTTAATAGGTTTAGAGGTTTTATTTATTTCCACATAAATAAAATATCTCCATCAATCTTTTTTCCTTCAATTATTGGTCATAATCTAGTATTAATTTAATTTAGTATTTAATACTAGTATTGCTTCTGAATTTAACATGAGTTAGAAATCTTCTCAGATCCATTTTTTTAAGAGAAACCTGAAAGTAGAACATTTAGTTAATTTCTAAAATAACAAACAAACTTCTGCTAAAGTTTCTCCATTGGACTAAGATGAAAGGAGACTGTCTCTGGGATTTGTTCTTCAGATGATAAAATGTGTGGTAACATGCTGACATTTGCTGTTTTATTCTCAGACCATGGCTATCGTGAATGAGTTGGGAATGGAACAGCTGTGTACAGTAATGGGGTCAGCAGCCTCCACTGTGTCTCTGGCTGCATGCCACCTGCTGCAGGTGATGTTTGAGGCCCTGACAGAGGGCATGAAAAGAGAGATTAGAGGCAAAGATGAAGCCATACTTCCTGGTGAGTAACTGGACTTGGCAATGCTCCGTTAAGTTATACCATTGGGGTGATTTTCTTTATGAATTTGGCACAGAACCGTCGAAGGAACTGCGTTCGATGCTACGCCACCTTTTGGAAATGATTCCAGCCCAAAATGTGTCCGGGCCAGGCAGAGACAGCGCCATCAACCTCCTGGTCAAGCAAGTACCCCGCAAGTCCTTGAAGAACCCTGACAACTCCCTCTCGTTATGGGTGATAGACCAGGGTAGGAAACACACCTGCATGTAAACAACTCATATCAATGCTTTTATGGATGCATAACAAGTATTTTCTGCATGTTCCTATTGCATTGAATTATATTGAGAAGGTAAAACATTGATGTGAAGAAGTATTTGCCTCTAAGTGGAGGTCTTCAGTTTAAGTTTATATGGCACGCTTAAATAGTTCAGGTTATCTTTGTCTGACATAATTTGTTTCATGATCTGACTAAATATAAAATGTAGTTTTCAAATGATGGTTTTGTGTATTAAGAGAAAAGTCTGTCAAAACCATCCTGACCCTATGTGAAATGTTTTCTTCCCCCTAAATCTAATAACGGATTGTCCCACCCTTGCTGTAACAGCCACCATCAACAGTTTGAGATAGTTGGCAATAAGTCTTTTAGGTCACTGTGGAGTATGGCATCTCAGTTAGACTTGTTGGTCTGGTGGATTCAGCTCAAAAGCAAAGTGGTTCTAGGCTGCAGCACTATGTCTGACTGGTATGTTGGCTCCAAAATGCTTTGTTAGGTATAACTATGGTTTCCTCCAGGTGTAACAGGATGCACACCCTCCAAAAAGTTCCTCTTTTGTCACTCCACAGAATATTGTGAGACAAGTCTTTGTGCTCTTTTGTCACTTTTTGAAACTTGTAGCCTACTTCATAATTTTAGACAGATTCTATTTAGGTGATTTCTTGTTTCTGTGGGCCTGGCAGTAATCAGACCTGTGTATAACCAGCAAAATTTAGCTTTGCTTTCTGAAAAATGTGGTCGATCCCAACTAGTTTATGATTGTTCACATAGGACCAGGTTGCTTTGTCACTTGATGAATGAAACCATAATTGGAAAACAACTTTTTTTCAAGTCACTCAGTTTATCTTTCTCTAATAATATTTGTTTTGATCACAGACATAAAAGTGTGTAAAAATTTAAAGAGGGCAAATATATTTAGAATATTTACCAGAAGTTTTGTCTGACACAAAGAACACTCTGTTCTTTTGTAGGGCTTAAGAAAATCCTGCAGGTGGCTGGGACTGTTGCTGAGCTGTCGGACGGGCCGCCTCTTACAGAAAACACTCACATGAGCTGCTCTGTGTTGCTTAGCAAACTCTATGATGACCTCAAGAGCGACAAAGAGAGAGAAAACTTCAATAAACTTTGCGAAGAATACGTTCAGTAAGTCAAATCTTTCTAAAGCTTCTCCTGTGATTAATCATTAGATTCCCTAGAAAAAGAAAAATAATTCACAGAATTTTTTGCTTGATAGGGAACACTTCAGACGGTCTGGCCTAGATGGCAAACTGCATGCCATTCAGACAGTCTCTGTGCTCCTCCAAGGACCGAGCGATGTGGGCAACATCACTCTGGAAATGTCTGGAATGATGGACGCCGTTATCTCTCTCTGTGCTTCAGAAGATGTGATTCACCAACAGGTTGCCGTGGAGGCTCTCATCCACGCTGCAGGCAAGGCCAAGAGAGCCTCATTCATCACAGCCAACGGCGTGGCGCTCTTGAAGGACCTCTACAAGAAGAGTGAGAATGACAGGATACGTGTGAGAGCTCTTGTGGTAAGTGTCACAAACTGATAGAGGGAAAAACATTATCTAGTGAAAGGAAAACTTACTGTCTTGTATGGGTTGTTATGCAGGGCTTGTGTAAGCTTGGATCAGCAGGAGGCACAGATTTCAGCATGAAGCAATTTGCAGAGGGATCCACGCTCAAGCTCGCCAAACAGTGCAGGAAGTTCGTGCTCCTGATTATGGTTTTATCCTAGCAACACATAACAGTGGATTTTGGGTAGTAAAACTGAAGAGAAGTACCGTCTCTGTTCCTCTTAGGTGGTTGTGTAATGAGTCTCTTCCCCCAACGTCTCGACGTTGGTCTGTGGAAGGTCTTGCCTACCTCACTTTTGACGCTGATGTAAAGGAAGACCTAGTGGAAGACAAAAATGCTCTCTTGGCCATGTTTGATCTGGCAAAGGTTGTAGTGATCTTTTAATTTTCTGCATACAAGTGAAACACAAACCTTTTTAGATATTTACGGAGTCATAGAGGGATCTACTTACACCACTAACTCACATTCTTGTTATGTGCTTCTTTTTGGTTTCATGCAGTCGGAAGATAAGACGGTACTCTTTGCTGTGGGCTCCACATTAGTAAATTGCACCAACAGCTACGATGTGGAGAAACCAGACCCTCAGATGGTGGAGCTGGCCAAGTATGCAAAGCAGCATGTGCCTGAGGAGCATCCCAAGGTGTGTCTCACTTGCTTCTTTTTAGGGTCTGATTAGTTGTAATGCCAAACTGCTTTATATTTTCTAATGTATCATCACTAAGTGTGATCATTTTGAATGTGAATCTCTTTTGCTGTTAGGATGCACCATCCTTTGTGGAAAAAAGGCTAGGCAAACTTCTGGAAGCTGGTGTTGTGTCAGCGTTGGTGTGTATGGTCAAACAGGAGAGTCCTGCCCTCACAGAAGCTTGCAGGGAATTTATTGCCAGGTATCAACAAAAGAAGCAAACGTTCTTCTTTAGACAGTTTTTCTGTAGGATTCTTTACACCCTTTGTCCTTGCAGGGTTTTCCTGGCTTTGGTTGATCGACAGGAGGACAGAGGTACAGTGGTGGCACAAGGTGGAGGAAAGGTAAAGCACAATAATACAATGTATAATTGTGTAAATTGTATCAATATATCAATTTATAAGTGTGTCATTTCATCACAGGAACAAGTGTGTTTTAATTGGAATTTTGCATGAGAGATTAACACAAAATAATATTTAATTGTGAAAAAAATATATTTTCAAAATGTAAACAAAGAAAAATCTGAGGTTTTCCATTCATTTTATTTTCTTAATAATCTATAATTAAACATACATAGACCACACTTTTCAATTGTCATTTTCTTCTATGTTATATCCTTGTGCTTCTTTCAGTTGATCCTTCACATAAAATCCTGTTGAAATACTTTTGCGAGCCAATGCATACCCGCTTTAACCTGCACTCTAATCCAATCTCTGTGCTAGAAGGATTAATTATTGATCATCCCTTTCAAAAGGCTTTGATCCCCCTTGCAACTGACAACACAGATGTAGGAAAGGTCAAAGCTGCACAAGCCCTGGCAAAAATAGCCATCACATCTAACCCAGAGATTGCCTATCCAGGAGAGCGGGTAAAAAAGAAATGAAAAAGTAGATTTGTTTATAGTAATGCAAACACTGAATGTGCCTCAAGTTTTCCTCATGTTTTGGCAGATCTATGAGGTGGTGCGACCGCTCGTGAACCTTTTACAGCTGGAGTGCACTTTGCTGCAAAACTTTGAATCTCTGATGGCTCTCACCAACCTGGCCGGCATCAGTGAAAGACTCAGGTTGGCCACTAGGGGGAAGTGTTTCCCTAGAAATAAATATACAAAGGATATTGGAATTAATGAAATCAATATGAGTTTATGTGGTTCCAGTAAAAATTGTTTTGGTCTTTTTTTTTTAAGTTAGGATTTATTTCTATACATAATTCCATTGTAGTCTATGCCCATTTTTAAGTAGAAGTTATAATGCCCTTTTAAATAGCAAACTCCTGTGAAAAGTTGGATTATCCAAACCAGACACAATTGTTTATTGTTTTGTTCATCAAGTGACAGGCTGATTCTTAAACTCTGTTGCTCTCCTTTAAGTTATCTTGTACATTGCCATGCTTGCCTTGACAGATATTTTTGACAATCTTTCATTTTTACATTCTTTCCACAGGCAAAAGATCATCAAGGAAAAAGCCTTGCCAAAGATTGAAGGCTACATGTTTGAAGAGAATGAGCTGGTCCGAGCTGCTGCCACCGAGTGCATGTGTAATTTAGTTTTGAGTACAGAGGTAAAACATATATATTTAACACTACCTTAAAAAGTAACCCCCAAAAGTGTTCATATCCCTTAAACTTTTTCACACGTTGTCACCTAACAACCACCAACGTCAATATATTTTATTGGGATATTTTATGAAGGAAAATCACAAAGTACTGTGTTATTGTGAAGTTTTGTCTATGTTCCCTGAATATCTGGAGCAGAAAAGTAGTGTGTACAATTCCAGTTTATAAAAAGGGGGGAAAAGTAAATAAGTGTCCGGTTCTGAAGAACTGCAAAAGATGGGAATAATCAGCACAATATACAAAGGTTTTAATGTGAGCATTAAGGTTTTGCCCACATTTTTGGAGTGCTGGTTATTCCCATTTTTCCCCCTGCATAGCTTGCCAAACTGCAAATAGAGAGCCTGGGGTTCTGTCTTATAACCTAACCGTGGCTTAAGCTTTTTTTTATATAACTTTCTCCTTGACCTGTCTGCTATGACCCTTGGTCTTCATGATGCTTTTTGTTCGGTAAAATTCCTCAACAATCTGCTGAAGACTTCATGAAATGGCTAGATTGATATTCAGATTAAATTACACACAGGGGGATCCTATTTACTCCTTTTGTGACATATGATTGCATTTGATTGCTCTGGGTATTATTTAGGGCTCAAAGAAAAAATTGGACTGAATACAAAAATAAGCCACACTTTTCAGATTTGAAACATGGTGTATTTTCCTTCCGCTCCACAGCTATGCACTTCTTTGTGTTAATGTATTTAAAATTACATCCCAAGAAATATTTTTAAATTTTCCAGTTTATGTACATGTATAAAAAAGTAAAGTTGTTTTTGGGGTATACTTTCACTTGGCACCGTAAAACTAAATCTTAAGAATGGCTGAAAAATAAAATCATGCCGTTTGTCCTCAGGTGCAGAAGCTCTTCTTAGCCACAGGGAACGATCGCCTGAAGCTCCTCGTGCTTTACTGCGGAGAAGAGGATGAAAGGCTCCGAAAAGCTGCTGCAGGCACTCTGGCCATGCTGACTGCCGAACAGCCAGAGCTCTGCCCTCGAATCCCTGGAACTGTAAGAAAACCTTTACTTATGTATTCTTAAATGCTGAACTTATTCTCTGCTTGACTCCTGTGCTTCATCTTTCCTAGACAACCCATTGGCTGGAGATTTTCCAGGCTCTGCTGCTCAGTGAAATATCTGACCTGCGTCACCGCGGCGTGGTCATAGTTCAGAATATGATGCAGGCGGAGAAAGGTCTGGCTGAGGCTCTTATGGAGAGTGAAGCTTTGGAGATACTCACTGTCCTTGCAAAGGGAGGAGAAGGCGCAGTAGATCCTGTTTCCAAAGTCGCTCAGAACTGTCTAAATAAAGCAGTGGAATATGGCATCATTCAGAGCAGAGAAGACAGGATAGAAAAGGAAAAGGGCAAAGGAACTGAGCCCTGAAGAACACTCCTACAGAGAGTGAATGTGCCTTTTGGAAGTGAAAAGTGAAGAAATTTTCATTTTTGCCTGCAGTGAGTTATTAAAAGGACATTTCACCTGAGCAAAAAAATGGTAAAAAGCAATAGGACATTTATTAGAGTAGGTTCTACAATTTCAACATATAAACACATGTGGACACAAATAACCTTTAATAGACACTTTAATGTACTCAATGTTTCTTAATCCTTTTATCGTCAGGATGTGCATTAAACCAAAAATACGCAATCGTTGAGGACTCACTGTTTACAGATTAGCACACAGAATAAAACTATTATTTTAGCTCATACTTCCTTTGTCTATACAGTTTGAGCATGGATCACAGGTAATCTGTTTAAGGTAATTATTGTGATCTGATTAAATACTGCACTGGCAATGCATAGATGACTAATATAATAACTAGCCAGATGAAAAACACTCCATTCTCACGTAATTGTCCAAAGCATTTCGGTGTGACTACAATCGTTTTCATTTCCTACATTTCTTTTAACATACTGATGCTGAAACACATGAAAAAGTTACTGTGGATACCGATGCTGGTTCTCAAAAGGGCCCTATAGTTCTTGACCTATGTGGTTGTTGGTTATTGATCTATTCTGTTTGTTTTATCAATACAAATCATGCTTTGTTTTCCTAAATCATGCATAGAAATGTACTATTTTGCACCAGTTGAAATTGTCACTTTTGGTTTCAATTTTTGCCGAATCACTACATTCCTGGTGTGTTTTGCATTGTATCGTTTTTACTGAAGAGGTTGACGATCATAAAAAATAAACTTTCTGCGTGTAGTTGATTACGACTGTAAACGAAAACACGGTTGTCATGTGGTTGGAGAGGCGCATGCGCAGTCCTTCCAGTTGGTTCCTGTTCAGTTTTCAGAATCCGCGTTGCGTGGAGCTTCCGAAGGAAGCCAAAAGAGTAAAAGCGAGTTAAATGCGCTGGTTTGGGTTTGGCTTCAATGCGTTTGCTCAAATATGTGTGCCGGAGAAGTCGGAGAAAGAAGAAAGCAACAGCGCTGTGGGGCAAGAGAAAGTATGCGTTCCCGTGGAGCTGGTGAATCATATAGGTAGAAGTAAAATCAGAGCAAGTTGGAGTCGGAGAGCATCTTTGTTTTTAGATGGTAGGTTTATTATTTAGACAATACATCGTCTTTAATGCACGTTTTAACTGATGGAACAGAAAGTGACTGGCTGCAAACTTGCTGTGTTTTCTGATCCTCCAGAGGACAGTTGTGTGCGCTTGGCTGGTTTCTGTGCATCCATCTCCAATGAGTCCTTCAGTCCTGTTACAGTGAACACCACTGGCTGTCAAGATGCAGTAATCAGTGAAACGCATCTTACCATTGCTTTCCCAGACAGAATTGAATCCTGGGATCTACAAAGCAAGGATAAAACTCCATCATGGAGCATGGAGATGACTCAGTCACAGAACTCTGGTATATTGCTTTTCGAGTTTGTACTACTGAGAAAGATTTGCATCAAATGGCTGCCCAAGTAATTGTTTTCTTATTTGTATTTTTGTCCTCTGATGTAGATGTGAATTTGCCATTGGTCCCTGGAGGATACATTTCCTCTAAACCCCCTATTTTCCGCTCCTTGTCTTCTCACTTCCAAGCCAAGAGCCTCGCACTGGGTGGAGAACACGCCATCCTTCTGACTGCTGCTGGAACTGTTTATACCTGGGGTCAGGGCAGGTAGAGCTCATACCCTTCTGGGCATCCTGATCTATACTCTTGTGCATGTTTTGGTTTGTCAGCAGACATGTTTCTTTAATAGCCACGGCCAGTTGGGGCATGGAGGACTCATCCCTGAGGAGGAGCCCAGGACAGTGGAGGCTCTGTGGGGGATGTCCATAAGGTCTGTGGCTGCAGGAGGCTGGCACTCTGTCTGCGTTGGTGGTAAGTTTTAAATCAAATAATTAAATCACAGACCCCAAGCAGAGGAAAAAAAAAAAATAGATGTCTTTTATTTCAGATGGCGGTGACCTCTATGTGTGGGGCTGGAATGAAAGCGGTCAACTTGGACTTCCATCACGTGGTTTGAGAAAAGCTTCACAACAGAAAAGTGATCACCAAGCAGGTTTGTCAGATTGTTTTAGAAAGTAAACCCTTAAATCCAGCAGATTACCAACATTCGTCTTTCCTACTCAGTTCCAGTAAAATTAAATTTTCCGTTTGTTGCTCATTTAACAGTAATATCCTTCAATGCACTGAACAGGAGAACAATGCGGCAGTTTCAGGACATGTCCTGATGAAGAGCTACATGAAGAAGTGTTCATTTCAATCCAGGCATTCCCAGCTCTGGTCGATGTCAGTCCATCATGTGAGATCAGTACAGTCAGCTGTGGGTCCCGGCACACAGCTGCAGTAACAAGTAAGGAATACAGTGGAAGATTAATCGTGCTGCCTATTGTTGTTTTGGAACGAACAGCTGATACTCATGCATATTTTCTCATTCAGCAACAGGCTATCTTTACACTTGGGGATGGGGTAAGTTTGACGCAGACAGACATTTTTAGACTAACCCGTTAATAATGAGCTTTCCTAACTCTCTTTTCTCGTATTTTCAGGAGAATACGGCCAGCTTGGACACCAAACAGCTTCCAGTTTATACGAGCCTCAGTGTGTGGAGTTTTTCAGGAATGAGAACCTGCATGTTGTTGATGTGGTTTGTGGGTCATGGAACACTTTTACTGCAGCTGTCAAGAAGGAAGTACTTGGATTGAAAAATGTCCCAGAATTACCCCCTGTGAGCACCGGCAGTGAACTTTGGACTACATGCTAGGAAACATCAACAAATACTTTAACATTTATGATTAAAATATGTTTTGTAATTTTTGTTCATGTTTAAAGACACTTTGGGGAACAGACAGTTTAAAACTTTTTATTCAGAAAAAGCTAAAAAAAAAAAAGATACAATTTTTTTCCATTCATAAAACTGTTAAAGTGATTAAACAAAAGTCAGAGGTAAATATAATTTAAGGAAAGTGACTAACATTGGTTTTGCTTAAAATGAAACAATGAAATGAAAATTAAAGGCCAATACATTTCCACTTCACAGCACAATCTTGAAAGAGCTGTGGGGAGATTAAATATTAGGAGTGAATAATAATGAGTGAATAATGAACATTTGAGAGGCAAATGTAATAAGACAAACCTGACAAAGTCTGGAGATCTTGAAATGACATGCTGAAACTCAGATAAGTTCACTGTCCCATCCTTATCGATGTCAGACTCGTCAAGGATCTAAATGAAAAGCAAATTAAATCCAATGATGCCTCAGTGTACCAACTTAGAGAAGCATGTTTTAGTCCCCCAGATTTCCTCCTCATACCCCCCGAAGAGAAGTGAACTCACGTTGCTTATGAGCTGTCTCATTTCTTCACTGGTCAGCCTTGTGTCCTCTGTCTCACCGGTCAAGCAGTTAACCAACTTCTCCAGATCACCATAATCAAGAGTTCCGTCGTCATCAAAGTCTAAAAATATACAATTATATATATTATTTAATACAAACACTGCTGTCTGCCTACATAAAGTTAACCGGCTCAATCTATTTTATTTACCAAATATACGGAAAGCATAGTGGGATTTGATTTCAAGAGTGGCAGAGTCGCTGAAGGCACTCAAAAGATCCAGGAAATCTTCGAACGTCAGGCTTCCATCTCTAGCTTCAGATGTGGAGAATACTTGGCAGATTCTTGTCTTGAAAGGGTTGGACTGTTACAAGAGCAAGTTCAAAGGTCATTGCTTGTATCTTCCTATATAATGCACATTTAATACACTAACAGCATCTAAACAACAACTAAAAAGATTAAATATTATACATGGTAGTATAATAATGATAGTCACCTTCAGCTCTGGTAGAGTAAGGATGACGTCCATTGGTACTCTGGGGTTTGAATGGTTTCTTTCATCTCTCTCTTGTAGTTCTGTGAATCTTCTGTGCGCACTAATATATGAAAAAATACAAACAACTAAATCATGTATCGGAAGCTCTCGTAGTTTTAAATTACCTTAACTTGCATAAAAATTGCCACTTACAGAATAATTTCCTGTTTTGTCAGAAAGGTCAGCTCCTAAAATTTGATTGAAAGATTAATAGTAATTTAAAAAAAAGCCAACGATTAAAGAAGAATAGCCCCTCCTCAAGTTTTTAAGTCCTTTAGTGAGCCATAGTAATATTGCCACAGTAAACTTACAACAGGTGGAGAAAATAAACGCCGGTTGAGGTTTAAAATAAATAAACAACTACTCTAATAATGCAAACTATTTTATCTGATGTAGTTGCCCTTTTTTCACATTTAAAAACATCTGGCCTATCTGTTACGCTTCTCGCTTTTTTCACGAGTTTAAAACAAACTTTTCTAGAAGTAATCATTTACCTGGTATTCTGAAAGCGAGTCCTTTGCCAGCTGACTTGCCGTTGTTCCCATTTTGAACTGTCAGACCAATATTTCTGTTTTTGCCAGTACTGTGATCCAAAACGAAGCTAAAATGTTTGCGATCTTTCGGCCTACTTCCGGCTTCTTGTAAGCGCACCCTGTCCCGCCCGTGGTCCCGCCCCCGTTTGACTACGTAACGGCTTCAAATGACGTAACCTGTGCCTTACTGTACTTTTGTAAAAAAAAAAAAAAAAAAAAAAAAGTATATATATATATATATATATATATATATATATATATACCTCCCCTAATATCCTTTTTTGTGATTAAGCAAATAGTCAAAAATCCAAACTTTTTTTTCTTGAATAAAATTATTCTATTTGGTTTTATTTATTCAAACTATTTGGAGTACACTATACAGTTTAAATGATTTTTATACTTTGTGATACAATATTTTGTATTGCCATGCAAATTCTAAAGAAAATGTGCCACTTCTTTACTTTTCAATTAAACAAAATTCATTGTATTACTTAGAGTCAATTTATTGTTTCTAAACAAAAAAAATGCACTGATGCATTTATTCTATATATAAACAAAAATCTGTTAGTCATAAAGTTCATTTGAGCAAGAACTCTAAATGTAAAAAAAATAATAATAATCAGGACAAACTTTAATATGTAAATTATTGGCTATTCCAAATCAAAATTCCTAGCACAAATAATTATAACTAAACAAATTAAAAAAAACAACAACAAAAAATTTAGAAATCAAAAAGAAAGTTGATCTGGTCAGGTTGCAACACAGGCTTGAAAAGTTAAGCTCCTTGGTTGGTCTCCCAATCTGTTGTTCCTGGAATAAAATCATAACATTATTTAAATTATATAACAGCATTTGAATTAGATTAGCTTTATTGCACAGCATTATCAGAAATTAATGCACAGATCATGATTAAAAGTTGCAGTTTTGTATATGCTAGTGAAATTTTACCTGTCATTTTTGTTCCTTCTTTCGTCTCAGCTGAAACGCCAATCCCATATTCATTTTCACCAGTGACTCTAAAGAAGTAGATTCCTCCCTCTTCCAGATCAGACACTTTATATGACAGTCGTCGGCATTTGTCCGTGAGTCTTGTCCAACCTTTTCTGCTAATGTCTCGTATGTCTACCAGGTAGCTCTTCACAGGCCCTCCTCCTTCATTCTCAGGGATGTCCCAGGTAACAGTGGCAGAGTTCTTAGTCACATCTTTGACTGTTATGTTGATAGGAGGACCCGGTGAATCCAAAACCCTCACATTCATGATTAAAGTAGCAGATCCAGCAACATTTTGAAGCTTGACTTTGTATTTGCCAGAGTCATCACGTGTTGCCTGCTCTACTGTGATAGAGGTAATGAAGCTGCTGGTGTGGATAAGTCCCCTGACCCTTAGATCAACATCTGCTTTTTCCCATGACACACTAGGAGAAGGTTTGCCTGTGAAAGGTACAGTCAAAGTAAAGCTACATCCATCTTTAACAAGAAGAGTCTTTCTCATTTCAGGGTTAATGTTGAACACAGGCTCTTCCTCCCTTTCCAGGGCAAGTTCGGGTTCTGTTTCAGGACTGGGCTCACTCAGGCCAATCTTATTAATAGATCTAACAATGAACACATATTCTGCCCCCGTTGTAAGTCCAGTGACTGTAAACTCTGATTTTTCTGTGTTCTGAACACCTACAATCCAGTCGTCCTCTGCAGTTTTTTTAAATTCAACTTTGTACCCTGTAATTGGTGCTCCACCATCAAACAGTGGCTTATTCCATGTCAGAGTGATGGAGGACTTGGAGGAATCAGTAATGGTGGGTTTTGTTGGAGGGGAAGGTAAAAACTTTGGATCTTCTGCCAAGGCAAGAGGGGATGGTGGACTGGGTTCACTTAGACCAGCAGCATTCTCAGCAAATACTCTAAATTCATACTCACATCCTTCATGCAGGCCACAAGCTTTGACTCGTAAGTCATAGACTGTTTTTTTGTTGACTCTAACCCAGCGGACACCATGCTTTTCCCTTTTCTCTATAACATAACCACTGATACGGCTACCACCATCACAAGCAGGCCTCTTCCAGGAGATGGTCATAGATTCACTGGTAGCACTAGTGACTTCAACATCTCTTGGAGCAGATGGGATAGTGAAGGAATCCATGGCTTTTATTGGTTCACTTTCCAAAATCTCTCCCTCTCCATATTTGTTTACTGCTCTCACTCTAAAAAGGTATTCATTTCCTTTGAGGAGCTTGGTTATCTTGCAAGTGGTTGCCATCATGTCACCATACACAAGGGTCCAAGAAATACGACTGGTTTCACATTTCTCAACAACATAGTGCAAGACCTCTGCACCTCCATTCTCATGAGGAGGTCCCCAGGATAAGGTACACTTTTCTGCTGATAGTCCAGACACTTCCAGAGGTCCAGCAGGAGGGCCTGGTATGTCCAGCACTTTGCAGGCAACAGCCCTGGATGTGGCACCGCCTGCGTTCTGTACGGTCAGAGTATACTGTCCAGAATCTTTCCTAACACTCTCTCTGACAAGGAGAGACGTATGGGACTTTGTTGCTAATATTTCAACCCTTCCCTTGGTGCTTATGTTTCTTCCATTTTTCAGCCAAAACACTGTGGGGTTAGGGCGACCACAAATTTCAGCATCTATTTTAAGTACATCTCCTGCTTTGACCACCACCACCTGCCTAAATTTTTCATCCAAGATAATAATGGGCGGCTCTACATCATGTTGCACTGTAATAGGTCCAGTGGTTTCAGAGGGTGCACTAAAGCACTCTGCCGCATTCTTTGCAGTAACACGAAATTCATATTGTTCACCCTCAGAGAGCTCAGTTACTTCAAAAAAAGTCTCCATTAAATTTGTAAAGTTGCACTTCAACCAGCAGCTATCTGGCAGTTCTTTGCGCTCTACAATGTAGCTTGTTATTTTGGCTCCTCCATCATAGTGTGGTTTATCCCAGGAGAGTGAAACTGAAGTGTTGGTTACATTGGTAACTTTGAGATTTGAAGGTGCATCACACTGGTCTCTTGCTGCTACAGGTTCAGATGGCTTACCGCAGGGTCCAACACCGGCTAAATTTTCAGCACAGATACGAAACTCGTATATCAGACCTTCTTCAACATTTGTCACCTTGTATTGGTTCTCAATCACTGGGTTTCTGTTTACTTTTGTCCATAGGATACTGCTTTGATCTTTGCTTTCAACATGATAACCAATGATAGGGCTGCCACCATCACTGTCTGGTTTGCCCCAAGCAATGATCATTACAGACTTTGAGGCCTGGACAACATGAATGTTAGTTGGTGGACCAGGTGGTCTGAAGGGATACTGGGCAATGACTGTTTCTGTTTCAAGATATTGGCTTTTTCCATAGCGATTCTCTGCAGCAACTCGAAATTGATATTCAGTCCCTTGAGTCAGACGGGAAACTTTGATTGATGATCTTGCAACTGTAGCTGACACACTCTGCCATACTGAACTGCCTATGTCTCTTTTTTCAACAATGTAATTACTTATTTCACTCCCACCAGTGTTAAGCGGGGGTTGCCATGTCAGAGATACAAAGTCAGCACTAACTTCTTCCACACTGAGGTCACTTGGCGGTCCAGGCCTTTCAAAAATGTTCACAAAGATTTCAGTTGATGTTGTTCCAGCAGCATTAGTCAGGATTACTTCATACACACCAGCATCAAATCTCGTTGCATCCTTGATAAATATCTGAGATGCAGATTCAGATGTTTGTACATTTACTCTGCTTGTCTCCTTCAACATATTTCCCTCTTTATTCCAGACTACTGTTGGCAGTGGCATACCTTTGAAAGGTACATCAATCTTTAGATCATTCCCTACTTTTACATTAAATGTGTTGTTTAACAGATTGATAACAGGTTTTGCACTGTTATCTTTTACTACGACAGGTGTCAACAGGGGTTTTGGTTCACTCGTTCCTTTATCATTCACAGCACTCACTCTAAAGAAATACTCCTTTCCTGCTGTCATCCCATCAATGGTCACCTCTAGTGCTTTACTCTCTGAATAGTTTGTCCATGTGTTGTCTCCTCTGGTTTGCATTTCTACAGTGTAGCTGGTGATTTTGCTTCCTCCATCGTGGTCAGGCTTCTCCCATGAGAGTCTGGCACTATTGCGAGTAACATCACTCAGTGTGATTTTGCCAGGAGGCGGAGGAGCTTCAGACACTTTAACAGCTTCAGCAGTCTCTGCTGGTTGTCCAGTGCCAAACTCATTAACTGCAATCACTCGAAAATAATAAAAGCTTCCCTGATGTAGATTGTCAATCTTGTAGGAGTTTCTTACACAGTTGCTACAAACACTGGTAAATGCCTTCCTTGCCTCTTCTCTCTTTTCAACTATGTAGTGTGAAATCTTTGTTCCTCCATCAATAAGAGGTGGCTCCCAGGAGATGGAGACAGAGTCTCTCTTTACATCCTTCACTTCTAAATTTGTTGGAGCACTGGGAGAATCCAGTACTCTCACATTGATGAATGCTGATTTGGAACCGCTGCAATTTTCAGCAGTCAACACATACTTTCCACTGTCATTTCTTGTGACATTTTCTATCATTAACACAGTGTAGGAGTTTGTTGCCTCAATTTGAGCGCGTCCATCTAAATTGTCATCTTCTTTTGTCCACCTAACTTCAGGCTCTGGCCGTCCTCTTAAGGTAACAAAGAGACTTAAGGTGGAGCAGGCTCGAACATTTACAATTTTTCTCAGAGCATTGTCCAGTTCAATCTCTGGTGCTTCTAATTTTTCAGTTGTTACTACAGAACCAGGTAGATCCACATGTTCTCCGACACCGGTTGAATTTGCTGCACATATACGAAAATTGTACTCTGTATTTTCTTTTAATCTTTTTACAGTGAATTTTGTGTCCTCTATTCCTGTGCTTGGTGTGCATGCAAACCATTCATCTGCTGTGGCTTCCTTCAATTCCACAATATATCCATTGATTGTATCTCCACCATCATAAATTGGTTTTGACCAGATGAGAGACACTGTACTGCTGGAATAGTCTGTTACTTTTGGGTTGGAAGGTGGGCCAGGTGGGTATGTAGCTTCACATACCTTTATGTACTCACTAGACTCACTGGGTGCGCCCACACCAGCAGCATTTTCTGCCAGAACTCTAAATTGATAGTAATGTCCCTCTGCAAGCCCAGTACATCTAAAGCGCATGTCATTTAATCTTCTCTTGTTGCATTTAGTCCATCGCACACCATCTTTGTCACGCTTCTCCAGGATGTAGCCATCAATCTCAGAGCCTCCATCGCTCTCAGGCCTTTCCCATGTTAGCACGACTGAGTCTCCAGTCACAGCACTGGCTACAGGAGTGGAGGGAGCACTAGGTGGCTTGAAGGGATTTTGTGCAACAAAAGGCTCAGATTCTAAGAAATCACCAACCCCATATTTATTTACTGCAGCAATTCTGAAAATGTATTCTTTGCCACATACCAGTTTTGTCACTTTGTAACTTATAGCTTCAATGTGAGGTTCAACCTCAGTCCATGTAACACGACCGGTTTCCCTTTTTTCAATGATGAAATGGGTGATGCTAGCACCTCCATCATTTAAAGGGGGGTTCCAGTTAAGGTTGCATTTCTCTGCACTTATAACCTTCACCTTTAGTGGCCCATCAGGAGGACCAGGTCTATCTAAGACCTTCACATTTACCGAAATGGTTGTAGTTCCACCACTGTTACTAAGACTCAACACATAGCGTCCTCCATCCACACGTGTGCAGTCTCTGGCAGTGAGAGTTGTATGAGTGATTGTGTTTTTGACTTCTGTTTTAGGTGTACCTTTCTCAATTTCTTTTCCATCTTTCAGCCATGCAACTTCTGGGAGAGGCTTCCCAAAGTAATCAGCTTCAATAACAAAAGTTTCTCCAGCTTGGATGATAATAGTACTCTTAAACTTAGGATCAATAAATACAGTAGGTGCTTCAATAACATCCTGAGCAAGAATGGTTAAGCTTTCTGAGGGTACACTCCAAACACCTGCACTGTTCTTAGCAGTTACCCTAAACTCATAGTTTTGCCCTCCTGTCAGTCCTGAAACTGTGAAAAGATTGTCATTAACATTGGTAAAGTTCGCCTTCATCCATCTGCCATCTGGGAGCTCCTTTTTTTCTACAACATATCCTGTGATGGTGCTTCCACCGTCATATTTAGGTTTTGCCCACTGAAGTGTGATGCTGTCCCTGGTCACCACAACTGCTTCAGGTTTCCCTGGCGAATCGCAGGGATCTCTTGCCACACAACAATCTGATGTATTACTGCATGGGCTCAGTCCTGCAATGTTTTCAGCAAACACTCTGAACTCATATTCAATGCCTTCTTCCAACCCACTTGCTTTGAAGCGACTATCAGGTATAACAAATTTGTTCAGCTTGGTCCACAAAATACTGTTCTTCTCCTTACGTTCAATGTGATAGCCAATGATGGGGCTGCCTCCATCTCTGAGTGGTGGCTCCCACTCAACCACCATGCTATACTTTGTCACAGTGGATATTAAGGGTGTGCCAGGACAAGCAGGTACACTGAAAGGATATTTTGCTGTCACAACTGGAGACGTGATTGTAGCACTTTTTCCATACCTATTTTCTGCAGATATCCTGAATTGGTATTCATTTCCTGTCTTCAGCTTAGTAACTTTGATGGTGGTTCTAACTGTTGTTGCAGACACAGTGTGCCAGTCCGTGCTTGTTGTTTCCCGTTTCTCCACTACGTAGTTCTCCAACTGACAGCCTCCTGTATATGAAGGTGGATCCCAGGACATAATAACATAGTCAGAATTAACCTCATCAATCCTCACGGGCCCTGTGGGTGGGTCTGGCTTTTCAAGAACAACCACCGTGATGGCTGTTGTGTCTTTCCCGGCAGAGTTGCTCGCTGTGACAGAGTACTGACCAGAATGCTCTCTGACACCATGTCTGATGTGAAGGACAGTTAAAGAGGCTTTATTTAAAATCTCTAGCCTTGATGTCTCCTTAACTGCCTGACCTTCTTTTTTCCATTCAATCTTTGGTGCAGGGTCTCCAACCACAAGGATCTCTACTTTTAGATCTTCACCACTTTTGACCGTGAATGTGTTAAATGTTAACTGGAGTTTTGGCCTGATTGCATTTTCCTTGTTTTTTGCAGAGGCAGTTGTTGCCCTGTTTTGTTCACTTTCTGCAGAAGGAGATTGTTGACCTGGAATGAGCAAATAAAAACCATTAATGAGCATTAATAAAAATTTACAATTAAAACCTGCTAAGTGAATTCATAATAAATAAACTAATAAATTTTATGTCCGCCAGAGGTAAAGGACAGGCTAAGAAGCACATAGCAGTAAAGACATATGGTGGCTCTAAAAAAGTAGTTGATGCAAGGTAAAATGCTGTGATTGCCTATGAAGGATGACAAAACTCAACCAGACGAAATGTTAAAATTGGATGAAAGAGCAAATAAAACAAAGTATTTGGCTGAGGCTGTACAGAGTTGTGAATTTAGGGCATTGGAGCTTTTGTGTTTTTGTACATGTTACCTCTCTAGCAGATTTTAAATGTTTTGAACATTAAGGACAAACTAAAGGTGGAAAAGGTTTTGAAATATTTTCTCACAATCTCATTTATATTACAAACCCTGGCAAAGGGATATACACTTTTGAAATCCACTGTACGGTGTATTCCAAGTATTTTCAAAAAGAGCCTTTTCCAAAAATGTAAATATGATTCAAATTAGATTTTGATCATCTTGTATTTATGAAATAGATGCTTGGAGAAAGGGTACACTGAACTCTGCCATTTCACTCTGCTTCTACTCTGGCTGTAATTGGCATATTTCATAAAAAAAAAAAAAAAGAAGTTATAAAATTTAGCAAGTAGGAATGGGAACTTTAAATAATATTTTGTACATGTGATAACATTTCTGATTCAATGTTAATTTAAAATACAGCTTGCCAGACTGAAAATCAACAAGATGGAAGTGCTCTACCTTGAGCAGTGACCGAGGTGGATGATGAAACCTCTGGATTAGAATCCTCAGTCATTTTTATATTTACAGTCTGAGGCATTTCTTCAGCTTCATTTATCATCTACAAGAAGCAACAATGAAAATGCGTCAGAGAAGTTTTAAAGTATGAGCAAATACACATGGCATTATTTTTTTTTTTCAATCTTTAAACAAGTAATTTGAATGGAAAATGGCTTTATGCCCATATTACATGTTTAAAAATGTATTTTCAACTAAATCTCATCTAAATCGCATGTGTCAAAAAACAGATGAAATTACATTTTATTTTTCTAACTCTAAAACCCTCTTTAAACATCAAACATTTAAAAATACCTAGAGAGCAAAAAGCTCCCCAACAAAAGTGTTGTTCATGCTGTATTACAATTTACTTCATAACATATTTAAAAAAATTAAAACACAGCTGTACTTACATTATTTTTACTTTTTTCCATCCTCTCACCTCCTTGAATTTGGAATTAAATGTGAATGTAGATCCTTCGTGTTCTGAATCCTACTGAAGTGACATGAAGTGTTCTGAACCCCAAATCTCTTAAGTAGACACACAGCTCTGCCAGTCACTGCCTACTTTATCTTTGGAAGCATGCGGTGACTAAAATAAGCATGGAGACTGACTGGGCAGCTGCTCATTCTTTTTGACTTAGTTAACCCCACAGTGTATGAATCAGCTCTAAAATAGCAGCTGAATATTGTAGTTCTCTTGTTTGATAGAGTCACCCTAAACACAAAATATGAAAACATCAGTGCTGTTAAAATATGTTAAAAATAATTGAAAATAATATAAGATGATAAACAAATAAAAAAAATGTTTTCATTATTATGGATGGATTCATGATAACAGGAATTAATAAATAGATAATTTCCACATATAAATAGATTACTTAAAGTTTAAACAGTATAGCTTAAACATAGATCCTTGTGGAATTTTAGCTTCATATAAGTTATTTCATGAGGTCACACACTGATAAAATAGCCAAAAATGATTTTTAATGTATTCAAATGGAAATATGCTTGTCTCAAATGCGTTAAAGAAATATTGCTTTAACACCAATTCTGGCAGAACATTTATTTTGTCTACAAATAATCCATTAAAAAAAAGATAATCTGCACTAAATGCAGAGAATACATTGGCTGGCAATAAAGCAGAAATGTTTCAGGAGTTTAAGTTCTATACTATTTTCTCTAATGTAAGTCTAGTTATTACTGATAACATAGGTATAATATAGCTGACTGGAAAAATGTAATCAATTCATAGTACATTTTCCTTCAGTGAGCTTTTATTCTGAAGACAGGAAGTGAACATCGGAAAAGGAAAGCGTGAAACGTAGCTGGGTCAGCTTCCTGGTGTTACACTTACCGCATCAAATGTGCTTAATTTAATTTGAATAGGAGATAGTTCTGAATTTTGAAGTACTTTACACCTGCTTATGTATTCATGAAGCAGTCTCCTGGTGTCCGTACACAAAGGTAAGGTAACAAAAAAGAGGTCAAACTTCGTTTTGTGTCAGTCAATGAAACAGACGAGATTAAAACAGCTTGTTTAGCAAAAAAAAAAAAAAAATCCAACAGTACACCAATTTCATATACAGTAAAAGATCGTCCTGACTTACCACAATTTAAAATATTAGTATTAAGATAGCAGAAACTGCTGACCACTTGAATATTGTGTATTTCATTTGTTCTGCTCACTAACAGATCCAACCATGCTGCCTCAGTTTGTGTACAGCACTCAGGATTTTGTCACAGATGTGCTTCAGAAAAGAGAAAACCGTCCACCACCTTCCAAGCTTGACGCGCTCATCAGAGATGGTTGGACAGACAGGATGGACAGAGGAATCTTCCGCTACCATCTAGGGGATTTAAAAACGCGTATCCTACCAGGGTCAAATGGTTACGTTGCTCAGCTCAATGTTCAACGTGGAATCGAGAGGAGGAAGCCCCAGGAGATACTGAGCATTCAGCAAGAGTTTAATCCCAGCCAGTTTAACTTCAACAAAATAAATGCAGAAGAAATTATGTTTGAGATGATGAAGGACACAGGTGGAGGAAGAGATGTGCCTGATGATCAGTTGCCTCAAACCTGCAGGATTGTTGTGTTGATCAATGTTAGCCCTTTGGAGTTTGGACACTGTCTTCTTGTTCCAGATCCGTCTCTCTGTTTACCGCAGATCCTGACAAGACCTACTGTCCAGGTCGGTATCGAGTCTGTGCTCCTCAGCTCCAGCCCAGGTTTCCGTGTGGGGTTTAACAGTCTTGGAGCATTTGCATCTGTTAATCACTTACACCTTCATGGATATTACCTGGACCATGAGCTGCAGATTGAATCCAGCCTGGTTAAGTCTTTGATACCCGAGAAGAATTTCTTTCGCATCCAAGATTTTCCGGTTGGATTTTTGCTCTATACAGAATCCGAAGAAGTGGAGACGGCAGCAAGAACGATCTGTAAAGTGACAGACTTTTTTGTGGGTGAAAACATCGCTCATAATCTGTTCCTGACCAGAGGATGCCCACCAAGTGGTCAAATGCAGACTGCAAAGGAGCGCTGTTTAAGAAAAGGTGTGCGTATAGCCATTTGGCCCAGAGCATCCTGCTTCGGTGCCAAAGAGGAATCTGCCTTTAATGTTGCTCTCTGTGAGTTAGCAGGGCATTTACCCTTTAAAAACAAAAAGGACTTTGAGTGTACAACTGAGAGAGAGGTCATCAGTATAGTTCAGAAGTATCTTCTGCCTGATGATGAGTTTCTCAAACTGGAAGAACAGCTTGTTAAACACTTACTGACTCACTAATGCCTGGAATACATCTTGAAAGACTTAAAGATACAACGCAGTGCGTAAAACTCCAAAACGTCAGCATCAGCTAATGAGTTGCTAATGCTTTTTCTTTTGGGTTACTGACTGAAGTCTACTAATAAATGCACTTTTGTTTAAATGTCAGATTTAACCTAAGAGGGTACCTAGACCCCTTAGATTAGAGTTGGAAACTTGTTCTGTGGTTCTTTCTCAGGTTTGGTGTCAAAACATTAAAGATAGTGTCTCTAACAGAAGAGGTTTCAACAATTGAAAGTGTGTAAATAAATCTGAATTTGATATACAATAATCTAGTCTTCATTTGAAAACTCTTAAGTGTTACAGATTTTTGAAACTGAACTGATGTAGGTTAGTCAAGATGCAAAAATAAGCAAAACAAATTGAAAAAAAAAAAAAAACTGGACCATAAAGCTGAACAATAAAACTGATGGATTTTTTTAATTATTATTTTTTATTTTTATGAACTCACATTTTTAAACATATCACTATAATACAATAAAGAACAGACACAAAAGGGTCCTCCACCCTCAATAAGGCTCACAGTAAATAAATAAACTGAAAGAAAAATCAAGACATTTAAGTCTGAAAATTTAAATAAAAGATATTTAGGAGCTCTGTATCATAAACAGTAAATCAATACATACCCTACCAAAAGTAAGGTTGTAAGAAATAGAAGTAATAAACCCAAAAGAAGAATTCATTCTAAAAATATGTTAGAATTATTTCTAATTTTGAAGATATTAGAAATAATATATTTCTATAAAATAATAATATAGAAAAAAATTGGTGTCTTCAACAGGACTTTGGTGTTGAAGACACCAAAAAATAATGAGCATTTACTTTTAGTTTACAGACTGATTTTATCCCATTAAGTAATAGCTTAAGGAAGCTGGTTAATAAGCATAAGGATACAGCTACTAACAGGCAAAAGTCATATGAGACTTTTGCCTGTTAGGCAAAAGTCATATGAGACTTGAAGAAATGACTCAGTTGAACAAATAGAAACCCGGATGTTTAATTGACCGTGAATGTACAGTATAAACCGGAAAATGGAAAACCAGTTGTCATGTTGAATGGTTGTGTTGATGCTGGACTGCATTGAAAGAAACTGAAAGCTGCTTATTTGTTAGGAAATGGTTTATGACTGACAGAAATTAAACAACTTAACTTTTTTGCTGACCTGTTGGCAGAATCACATTACTGTTAAATAACTATTGTTTCTATTAATGTAGCATCTGAAATTGATGACTTGACATGAGCTGGTATGATAGTTTCATTTTATGACTATCTTGAGTAAAGATACCAAAGCTTCACAGTATGTTGGAATTGACAAAAAATAAAAACTCCTTCAGGATTTTCTGATCGCCATCAGATCAGCCCCACACTGTCATCATGAGGTTTGGTTGTCAGTATATTTTTTTCTGAGATGTTAAGTGTTTTTTTTTCCAGTTGCAACCTAACCCACACCTTCTAAAAGCTTACGCGTTTGTCTCAACAGTCCTCAAAATATTTTCATAAACTATCACCTAGATGTTTTTTGGCAAATGTAAGATGCCTTGCCTTTCTGTTCTTGTTGGTCTGCCGTAGATTCTGGCTTCTAACTCCTATGGATGCCATTTTTGAACAGAGTCTTGCTAACTCGTGAACACCTACCTATCAGTGCCACACATCATCCCAGGTAAACACATTATCCGCCCAAATGACCTCACCTAGGCAGCAGCATGACTTTCTAGGATCATTGAGCATATAGCTGCTCACTTTAATGAGGGCCAGGGAGCTCTCAACATGGTCTTTATCTATTGAAGCAGCAGTGTATTTTTCACTCTATTTAAATCTTTTTTCTTTAATACAGAAAAAATGTATCTCAGCCTCAAACTTCTTAGTATCTAGATGAATAAGCTGTTTCTTTGCTCAGTGGTTGTTTGCATTTGGGATTTTCTTTTTTTTTTAATGACTACACCACTGATTACTCTGCAGTTAATCTCATGGTTTTTAAAATCAAACCTTATGCTTCATATCTGATCCCCCAAGAATTTACTTTAGACTACCCATTTAAACATGCTTTGTTCAATCAGAATAAGCCGGACATCGTAAGGTACACTGATTTTTCAACAACAACAAAAATAAAAAATTATTTCCCAGATTTGTTTTGGCATCATTTAAAGGAATTGACAGTATCACATTTTGAATTCTTCCATAAAAGTCACTAGGTAATGACTTTATTTACTATAAGCTGGGTGTTAAACATTGCTTTGTCTTTTCTTCTCATTAGTTCTCAGCAGCTCTGGAGATTTGTCATAATCATTGCAGTTTCATTGGAAAAAGAACAAACTTGTGACGTTTTGTACCTGCGGTTCTTTTCAATGTCCCGCTTGTTTGATTTTTCTGACATAACACTTGGTATACATTGTAGCCTATGTCTAAACATCCGTGCCTCTACCTTTTATGTTGCGTAATGCAAAACCGGATTTACTACACATCCACTTTGAGAAATTATAAAAACATCCAGACATCAACATGTATCACATAGTGTGTGTTTATCTAATAATTCAGAGAAAACCTACATAACACGTTCTTTGTAATATTTCTGGTTACCAGTTGATGAAAGAACAGCTTTAGGACACTTTGGCATTCATTGCATGAGTACCTGCAACCTGCTTATAGGACATAAAGATGTTCTGGTGACGAGGTGAACAGTGTTCTGTCTCATAGTTGTATGAAACGATAGAAATAGCACAGCTAACAGACAATGCATTATGACTTTTAGCATATACAGAAGCGATGTTTCTCATAAATTATTGACTAGCAAGTGATTGATGCAAGTTCAAGTTTGTTTTTCTGTTTCTTTTTGTTATATAGTTGTTTTATTTTTCATCTGATTCATTTTTCAATTGATCAATTGATTGATCTGATGCCTTATCTGAAATTAAGCCAGATACACACAAAGTTTGATTGGATAGCAAATTAAAACTGTAAACTGTAAGAAAAATACCACAAAAAAAAGAGGCAAGTATTATTATTATTATTATTATTATTATTATTATTATTATTATTATTTTTATTATTTTTTTCATGCTAAGCTTTATGGGCTCTTAACCTTTCTCTAATACACAGTCAGACATTCTTCAATAACTCAGTCGTCCCTACAATAACAGCATTGTAGAGACATGTCGACCCACTTTCACCTCTTAAGCTTAAATTATTTTAATACTTGAAGTAGTCATGTATTAAAGCCAACAATGCACAGAGACATAATTATTTTGTGTCTTTAAAAATAATAATTGACATCAGGTGTCAGAAGAATACAACAATTTTTCATTTATTTATTTATTGTCTTCACTTTTGAGAATGGTTGTGTGCAAATTTGCTGTGGCCTCTTTATTCAAGAATAGTACGTTTACATTTGGCTAAATGAATCACGATGCCCCCTGTGTTTGTCTGTTAGTAGTAAACAGTAAGTATTATTTACAACTTCCACTAAACCAGCGGGTTACCATGAAAACTGAATGTAGCCTGGTGGTGCAGATCAACCAGTTACACTAATATCTCAGGCAACTCATCCTGCTGCTTAGGTGTCAGGAGATGATCTGTTAGATCTGAAAGAAAACAGCATGTCATCAAAATGCACATTATACATATTGTGCATAATGCACCATTGTGCATGTGAAAAAATTAGGACTTTCCATTTAAATATTTATCTGTTTTGTTATAGTCATCAGTCAAAATGTAGAACAAAATTTGTTTTCTAACTGAAAAGGTGACACTGCCCCTTTATTTGTAATACAAACAGTACACTGTATTTCTGTTTTGTACACTATTTAAACACAATTTGGAGGCTTAGTCAACATGCTAAAAGCGAAAGGTGACAAAGTTTGACTGGTGCTTTGCGTTCCAAAATGCCATAGCCACTAGTCTGCTATGGCAAGCATTGCATGGTCATGGTCATATTGTGATGGCCTGGGATTAAAGTTGCTCTGATCCTGAAATTTTTATTTATTTTACATTTTTCTTTTCTTAAGGTACAGAAAAAAGTCTCAATCGCCAGCCTACAATTTACTGTTTCTTTTTTCAGCTTGACACTATGACTCTCCAGTCAACACAGAAAATTATAATTCTCTATTTATGCTTCACAGGACAGCATGTTCACAACGGACCTTTCTTTTTTCTTTGTCTAAAAGCTAAATAAAAAATAATGCATGCGGGAAGAGTGAACAGCTGTTAACAAAGAAATGGCTTTGTACCTTTCCTGACATGCAATCATTGTTTGTATTAAGGGAGGAGGTAAGATGTAGTTGACCACATCACTACATATGTTGAGAGTAAAGTATGGGATTTGCCATTAATATCGAACCATGAACCATCTTTCTTACGACAAAACATCCTAAAACATTGTTGAGGTTTCATCACTGTTGATAACAAAAACATGTCTGTACAGTCAATATTACAAGTAAAGACAAATGTCCCTGAAAAGAGTTAGGTATGTTCCATATGCATGGAGGGAGGAGTGACTGTGGGAGTGTCCTCAGACTGGATACCTCTTGAAGATGCTCTGGGCTTTTCAGACAGCAGCTCAGCTGAGACGTTTAAGCTTTCGGGATCTCTGACACCTGGAAAATTTGCAACAGAAAAGCTGCAACATGGGGGCTGCCCAGAGCTTCAGGGATATGTGCGACCGCACGAAGAATACTAATGTTCACTTCAGTCTGCCGGCAGTGTGTGTGGTGTGGCAGACGGCCATGATCATTCTGTTTGGGGTTTTTATTCGATATAATGAAGAATCAGACCCACACTGGTTTGAGCACAAAAAAATCAATAATATATCAAGTGACATAGAGAATGACTTCTACTTCAGATATCCAAGTAAGTAAAACTATTTAACTATTTACTCAAGTTAATATTTTCTGAGTTTTCTTTTCTGTTTTATCATTTGCTAACACAAGAGTCAAAAAAATCTACATTGTCGCATATTACAGATTAAATATTTTTTTATTTATTACTTTATCATTGGTAATATCACATTAGTGCCAGGTATAATATTGTGACGACCTTTCATATTATTCTGAATTGCTGACAAAGATCTGATGCCTGTTTCTGCATATCGCCCAGGGGGTTTTCATTCCTCTGGGATTTTATCTTTATATTTTCTACACCTCACATCTCCAGACTCACTGCTTTTCCTTTGTTCCATTTTCCTTCTGTAACTTTAGCTTGGATTCTGTAGAAGTGTGCATTTGAGACTGTTTTATATGGGTGTGGTTGTTTCATTCTACACAGAATTTCTGCGGTGTCAATTTCTGTTTATCAAAAATCTATTTCCATGATGCATTCTGACATTATATAACATAAACATAATCCCATGGAGCTCAGCTTCTACACCAAACAGAACCCTTCATCTGTGGAAACTGAAGAAGTAGGAGATTTCTTTGGCTTTTCCATGCAGACGGTAGTTTTTGTAGTGATGTTGTGACACAAGTAAAACTGACTGGCAGATGCCGGCATCCATATTTTGATTCAGGCTGTTTGTCCTAAAAATAAGATCCAACTGTATCACCATACCATATTTCAACTTCATTTTCCCCTCAATTTATAGTCCTTAATGGCATTTTTCTATTTCTAACTTTTTTTTTCTTCTATTGTTTCTTTTTAGGTTTTTGCCTTGTTGGTGCATCAATGTATAAATTCGTGTTTTTTTTTTGTTGTTGTTTTTTTAAACAACACCTATTTAAATTAAATGTGCAATATCACAAGTTTCCATGATCTTAAATAACTTTTTAAGATCACGGAAAAATAAACAAGCACCATGATGCTTGAGTCCTTGAGTCATCTTCACATGATACCTCGCTTGTATCTAATATGCTCTTGTGCCAACCTGCATTGAGGAGACATGTTATTAAAGCAAACTGTCTGTGGAGTCTGAACTGGTTATCTGCTGGAACATAGATTCATCCAGGTGGGGCTTTGTATGCACTTAGGAAACACATTTTGTAAGAGCATTTAGAAAGGAAAAGCAAAGTTTAATAACATTTAAATGTTCTCTAATTTTTAGGTTGGGAGGAGGAACTAATTTGAAAAGGAACATACACAACACTAAAGAGGAATACCCGCAATATAGATATTTCTCTCAGATGTAATTTCAAAAAAGTTGGGTTCACGTCCTTCTTTCGTCCTTTCTTAGTCTACTCTAAAATTTTCAAGCTCATTTTGCACTTCTAGATTTGGGCAGAGCCACTGGACCATTACACAAACATTTGTTTTTTAGGAAGCACATCATAAAAAAATTTGTTTCAAGGTATTTGAAACTAGATATGAGATATGTTTTAAAAACAGCTCTGATGTGTTTTTTTTAAAGCAGCTTCTCTTCCCCTTTAAACCCCAAAAAATATTATTTGAAGCCATTTCGCCCAACAAAGCTGATCCACTCGATCAATTACCTAATTTACTTTCATTTTCAACCTTTTTGTTGGACTCAAAACTTCAGGTCATTATGTTACTGTGATCTCCAAATAACCCTGACATTTTTCTGTTAAACAACTTGCTACTGTTTTGAATACATACTTCCCCCATGAGCAGGTCTGCAGTCATGCAGTCCTCGAGGTATCAAAGCAGAAATAAGATGCCTCTTTAATCATTTCTCTCTGGTGGGAAATCATTTTTGTGTCGGTTAGACAACACTGAAAACATTTGACAAATTAATCAGTTTTGGACACATTTTCTCCTAGCATTTTGTTTTGGAATATGTCTTATCCAAGCTTTGCTGTGCTAACAAGAAGATATGTTTTGCATTCAGTGCTGTTTCATGCTATGGTGTAGTTCACATCAGCAATGCTTTTCTAAGCAAGTTTAGTCAGCACACAGACGATGCGTGCCTTTATTTGCTGGGAAGGGCATATCTATTACAATCTTCTTTGTTTGAACACCAAACAACTGTTATCTTTCCAGTTCTGACTTACAGTCAATAGGATGAAATGTATACATTTTTAACAACTTGCACTGTTAGGTAACTAGTTTGTAATTTCAATATGATTTTGACTAAGGATAAATCCATATTTTATACATTATAAATTCTGAAATCCTGCCCTAATCTCTAGATATGTGATTCTTCTGCTTCTGTTTGGCCAGATAAATATGTTGAAAGAAATCCAAAAGATTTAGAACAGGAACAAAGAAGGCAAGTGAAACAAATAATGGTGAAATTTTGTGAAAACTGATTAGAGGTTTTTCTCATTCTATGTTCGTCTAAGTTCTTTTTTTATGTAACCCATTTTTTTTTTTTACCTTTAAAACCAGACTGCTCTGCTTGGAAAGTTGCTTGTTGCAAATCCCGTTTCAGATGAAGTTTAAGGAGCTTTTAACTTTATTGCTTCAGTTTACCCATTCTCATCTTGTTTCTTTTCCAGGTTTTCAAGACGTACACGTGATGATATTTGTAGGGTTTGGGTTCTTGATGACGTTCTTGAAGCGTTACAGCTTTGGTGGAGTGGGTTTCAACTTCCTGATTGCCGCCTTCGGCCTCCAGTGGGCGCTGCTGATGCAGGGCTGGTTCCACTCCTTGGACTACACTGATGGGAAGATCAAAATCGGGATTGAAAAGTAAACACTGTAGCTATAATTGCCTACTTTTAAAGTGTTTGTAGTTTACAGTAGTGCTATTACAGAACTTGAAGAGAAAAAAATCAATAACCTAATCAGGTTATCCAGTAAACTGATATTTGCTTTTATCTTTATTTGAAATGCATCCTGTGGGAATATGTTTTGACCAGCATAGTTTCCATAGATGGAAAGAAATGAGGGTGGAGGAACCAGTTTAACTGGCAGATTCCCAGGAAAATACTTCCTGTCCCTTTATATGATCTGTTTGTGGCTTTAAAGCAAACGAAAACTTGCTGATGATGATATGGCTGAAGAGCCACCAGCTCACTGTGTGCAAAGAAAGTGAGATGTGTGTTTTCTGCCTGACTCTCAGAAACAATAACGGAAATTTGATCCCTTATACTTCAGAGCTTAAAAAATACATCCCAGATACTGTGAGCTTGCTGCTGATCTCCTGTTGCCTTGTTTGTTTTCTTTATTTTCTCTCGTCAGCCTTATCAATGCAGATTTCTGCGTAGCTGGCTGCCTGATCGCATATGGAGCTCTGCTGGGAAAGGTCAGCCCGGTCCAGCTGATGGTTTTAACTCTGTTTGGAATAACACTTTTTGCTGTAGAGGAATTTATCATCTTGAATCTCATCCATGTAAGTTATCTTTTTTTCTCTCTCTTTACGGTTTTGGTTGTCTGTCACCATCAACATGCAAACAAAATCAGGCTTGAGTCTGATGACTTATGCTCTCCCATCTACAACCTGATATATCACTTAGAAAATACAACAGATGTGTAGTTAACAGGATTTATTTGAAAGACAGTGCATAAGAGGAGAGGAGAATAAGATGCTTTTAATTGTTCCTTTACCTGTAAAAAGATGAAAACTGTGACTAGGATTTGCATTTTACTCCCAGACAGTGGTCGCTGCATTACAAGTCTTTCAGGTGAATGGCCCCTTTCAGCTTTGCACATCTGCAGACTGAGATTTTTGCCCATGTTCCAAAATAGCTCATATTCTACCAGAATAGAGAGAAAGCCTCTGAAAAAATCTGTTTTTCAGCGTTTGCCCATAATATAATTAATGCAGTTTAGAGTGATTTGATCTAAGCTAGAAAGTTTGCACCAAGACTTTTTTGGGGGTCCTTTATACACTCTATGAGGTTCTGAAACAGAACAGGAATGATATTTAGAGGGTGATGAAAGATGTTAGTTGTCATCACACATAGTGCTTTTTGAAAAGACAAAAAGTTACATTTTGGTCTGAGCAGATCAAAACACTTTCTTCAACGTGTTTGCTGTCTCCTCCTGTGGCAAACTATAGACATAATCATATATTTTTTCTCTCCCTTCCATTTTATAATTATACACATCTGAATGTGTCTATTACGAAGGCAATATAAACAAAGAAATCCAAATCTAAGGTTTTGTGTTTTAATCTCCTTTTATCCTAATGATAAATATATGCAGTTTTTGTAAACTTCAAACTACTTTTTCTTCCCTAAGGCCAGGGATGCTGGGGGCTCCATGGTGATCCACACTTTTGGAGCTTACTATGGACTTTCCATATCATGGATGCTCTATCGACCCGACCTGGACCAGAGCTCTCGCTTACAAGGCTCTGTGTATCATTCAGATGTCTTCGCTATGATCGGTAAGCTGGGTTTAGCACAAAAGATTGTGTTACATTGATTTTGTTTTCTATTTGTGTTCTTATTCTACTTTGTCCGCTCATGTTACTTGGCCTTTTTTTTTTTACAGGTACCCTCTTCTTGTGGATGTTCTGGCCCAGCTTCAACTCAGCAATCACAGATCATGGTGATGGGCAGCACAGAGCGGTCATCAACACCTACCTGGCTTTGGCCTCAACTGTGCTCACCGCAGTGGCTGTGTCAAGCCTCTTCCAGAAACATGGAAAACTAGATATGGTAAGGAAAAACAATTAAAAAATCCCTAGCAAACACAACAGTTTAATATTTTTTCTTTAATAAAACACTAGGTGCTCAAACTATCACAAAATGACATCAAAACCATATTCTCTTCCATAATTCATTGTGGCCAATTTTAAACCAATCAGAGCCAACAGGGCTTAGCAGAAAAGGTTTCTTAAAGAGACAGTACCTTAAAGACTTTAGTGTTTGTTCAACTGTGTAAACAATACACAGTTATAGTACAGTCACCAGTCTAAAATTATATATAACCATCTAATTTTCAATTCATAGTTACCCAGTACTTTGTGTTTATTGCATGCAATCAAAATCAAACACATTGCTGTTTGTAGTTGGAACAGGGTAAAATATGAAAAGGTTTGAGAGATTTAGATACTCATATCAAATTAATTTATATACCATATTTAAGAACAATAACAGTAAACCAAAATCTGCCAGAATTGCACCAACAATCATAACATATCAGATAGTATAAAACTGTAATAAAAAAATAAGTAAAATAGAGAAGAGTTAGTATTTCTAAAAACTATTGTGGAAGACATGGTATATTTATGTTTCTTAGAATAAAAGCTAAAGAATGATGAATGAACACTTCACCATTTTCACTGGTTGACCGCAGAAAGCAACACATCATATTTTATTGTAAACGCTTGGACTAAAATTCAATACTTTTGCTTTAATTTAATGGGTTCTTCACCTTTTTCCCAGGTTCACATCCAGAACTCAACACTTGCTGGAGGCGTTGCAGTAGGAACAGCAGCTGAGTTCATGCTGATGCCCTACGGAGCTCTCATCGTTGGCTTCTGCTGTGGTCTTATCTCCACACTTGGATACATATACATCTCTGTAAGATCTTTATTTGACAGCCATCATAAAGTATTATATAAGCTCAGTCTTTTGTGATTTTAATGACCTCAGTGAATACCTTCTTATCCCTCCATCAGCCTTTTCTGGAGAAGTACATGAAGATCCAAGACACCTGTGGAGTCCACAATCTCCACGCCATGCCAGGTGTTATAGGTGGCATAGTTGGAGCTATCACCGCTGCAGCTGCGACAGAGTCGGTTTATGGACATGAAGGGTACGTTTCCTTGTCTAACAAGGAGAAAACAAAAAGACAGATTAACAGAAACCTAATTCAATTTAAATCGAAGGTTACACTGCTGTAAATATCTTTTTTTTTTTTCAAATTTAGAGGAATATTAAAAGTCTTGTTTTCAATTAAAGGTTGGTGAACACTTTTGACTTCGAAGGAGCTTTTGAGAAGATGGTGCCCACAAAGCAGGGAGGTCACCAGGCCGGAGGCCTCTGTGTGGCTCTCATCTTCGGTATAGGAGGAGGCGTGATAGTCGGTAGGGAATGAATAACTTTAAAAACAATGATTGGGATCTTCCTGTATTGCGACACAATGGCTTCACTTTACAAACGGTATATTTTTACATTGTAACTTTGTCTTTTATTTGTCATTCTAGGCGCCATCTTGAGATTACCCATCTGGGGAGATCCTGCAGATGACAACTGCTTTGATGATGAGACTTACTGGGAGGTAAGAGGCAGGCAGTTTATACTTTTTAAAAGAATTTTGAAAAAGAGAAAATTAAAGGGACTCATAATTTTGATCCAAATAAAATGATCACACCCAGAATAGGAATAGCAAATTTAACATAATGCATTGCATAAATATTTGTACATATACTGTATGTATATTTTTACATTTTGTTATATTGCAAACACAAACTTCAGTGTATTTTATTGGGATGCAATGTGGCCGAACAGCACAAACAAGCACATGATTGTGAAGTGAAAGGAAATGGTATCTGATTGTTTAAAATGTTCTATTTTAATTGCAGTGTGGCATGGATTCATATTTATGTTTCTTTATCCTGATACCCATAAAAAAAATGCAGTTCTTGTTTTTAGTATTTGCATAAACCAAATCGCCTGGAATAATTCCTGCTATACTCCAGTGACAAAGACTTTTCTGGTTTCCAACATTGAACAAAATGGACAGAAAATCTCAGATTTTGATGCCACACATTTGTAACGGTTGCTGCTTTGTCTCCAGTTGCCAGAAGACGAGGAGAGTATCCCACCTATCATGCCATACAACAACCACATGCGGAACAAAGACATGTGAGCATTTGATTCATCTATATATTAGCTAAAAGTAATCTGGTCACAAAGATGATTATCTCATTAAACAACCACATTGTACAGTTAAAAACCTGCTGCATTTACTGTCCTCTTGGTGGCAGCAGAGTCCACTTTAAGGAGAGAAGGTGTAGGTCGTTGCTTTTGCTCTTGATGGGGATTACAATGTTTTAATGTGAGGAAAACACTATTAGAACAAAGTGCGGCTTCGCACAGAGGCCTCTGCCACGCAGTGTGGACTCGATTACAAAACGCTGACATGATCCATTGCTCAGTGATTCTAAGTGAAGTTTATCTCTCGTGCTGTTTGTTGATGAGGGTTTTTGCAGAACACCTTCACATGTATGGCTCATCAAAGTGACCTTGGGTTTATGTAGCAGCCTTCATGTTTACACTGATAATAAATCCAACACTAGTTCCTCTACTATAGAAAGATGAACTCTGGATTAGATCAAATCTTATTGAAATTTCTGTAATCTAAGAGTCAGAGGTCTTTGGAGAGGTTATTTTGCAAGCTTTGTACATATTTGGAGCAAAACATTTAACATGATCGTTTATGTAACTTTGCTTTCTTTTCAGTGCTGATACAAATTTCACCATGGAGTCAAATCCCAGGGCCCGATCATGAATGGTTCCTGAATTGATTGGCCGGTCCCCATTTCATTTAATTATTTCTCTACTGGAGGAAAAATGTCTATACGTGGAAAACAATTTGCTTTAAAAAGATAATAATGAGAAATATTACAATTTTTACGGGTTTTATCTCAAATTGCCTCATTTCAGAAGTTTAATGATATGAAGTTGTTGTTTTTTTCCTTTTTCAATATGTATTCTGTTATAGTGAAACATAGCTTTTATTTAAAAAAATAAATATCAGCACCTCATTTAACACCAATTTGGGAATTTAATCAATTGATTCCTAATTTCTAAGCTTTTCTGCACTCACTTATTTACAGGCACATCTTATCTTTTTTTTTTTTCTCATTTATTGTTTTTGTCTGTTTCTTCATGTACATTTCTTACAGAATTTGAAAAAATGTTTATTATGTTCCTGATTGAGAAAACCGTAGGATGTTGCAACTGTTATAAACTAAGTGGTGCTGTGACTTTAAGGGTTTCTTCATATTTAGCATCTATATTATATTGTCACTTTATTAATGCGTTATAAGACACAAGTAGAGAATTTGTATCATATTCATTTCCTCCATCTGGAAGGCTTCCTTTTGGTCCAATACACAAAATAAATGCGCCTGAAATACTAATAATGTTCCACAAGCGTTTCAGTGATGTCTTCTTAATTAAATCTAACCAAAGGGCTAAAGTGTTTGCAATTGACTATTTAATGATTTTGTCAGCTACAGGTAAAATGTTTGTGATGCTGTTTGAGAAGTTTCTTAATGTTAATTTGATTTGATAATAAATTAAGAATTAATGATAAATATTTTCCAATGCAAAAGTGTGGTGTCTAGTTTATCTGATTTATTTATTTAATTAGCAAACATTTAAAGAGAAGTTTACATCTCGGTTTAAAGAAATAGTTATAAACAAATTTCACTAAAAAAAACCAATAAGTCGGCGGGTAGCAGTCCTCATGACACTGTGGTGACTAAAAACAAACTACATACTGCAAATCAAAGTTACTTAGTCAAGGGGGAGCAAATCGTCACTCATGATGCAAAACACAGACAAATATCTTAAAAGCTCTGATTTGGAAAAAGATTCAGTTGTTTTTTTTTTTCACATTAATATATTAGATGTATTATAAAAGTGTCCATTTGCAAAGATACAGAGCATGACGTTTAGCTTTTTCTGAAGATGCCATATTTTCTCTCTACATCTAGCAGCGCCAGTGTCAGTCATTCACCCATGGTGGCTGAATTTCTGAGCGGTCTCACCCCCATCAACCCCTCGCCAAGCCACCTCCCCAGCCTTGGCATTTGATTGGTGGAAGGCAGCAGCAGCTCGCTGTGGGAGAGTGTGGATGATTCCCACACATGAGAAGCAGCGAGGAATCCGTCTCCTCATACAGTCTCCTTTCCAACAAAGGCAGGCTTAGTGCTGTTTTCTTTTGTCATCAGGAACGTGTTTGAGTAAAGGAGGTAATGGTGCCACAAGTGCTCCAATTAAATGCGATGCAGCCCTGCTGGGAAGAAAGTCTGCTCCGCTGCCCTCTATACTTCCCTCATGTCACATACACACAAAAACGGGGCCTCTTCATCTTCTTCTACCATCCCCACTCGTGTATTTCCCGCCCTAACTTCTCTTCATGTTTATTCATCAACCACTTAAAGGCCAAAATTCAACGCTGCTAAAGCAAATTCAAAACTATTTTGAAAATGTATTCATTTTGCTATGTTTAGACAACCTGGCCTTATTGCATGACAAATCCGATCTTTATAAACAGACCCTGATGTCTTCTACAAGATACAAACTGAGTAAGAACAGGGGCCATGGAGAAGGTGAGCTGGAATACTTGGAGACATAAGGGGGCATAAAAAGGGGAATGAGGCCTCTCTTTCTTTGCTGAGGACTGACTGACTGACTCAATCATGATCTTTGATTGACAGCTTCAGTGAAGGAGGGAACTGGGAACGAAGGGTGAAGGATGGAAGCTTAGAATGGGAGCCGCACAAAACATGCACCTATACAAGGGGTCCGCCATGAAGCTCATTAATGTAAAAGAACATACAAGTAAAGGCAAAATTTACAGAGCTGTGCAGATCTAAATACAACGTGGGAGGTCACGCTGGATGGTACTTGTTTTGCTTTTGTCATCATCTTTTAGGACTCGGAAACTAATCTTACAGCGACTTTGTCTTTTGCTTCCGTCCTTTGTCTGGTCATTACATTTGTGGTGTGGCAGTTACACAACATTACAACAACCCTGAATTCACTGAGGTTTTACAAGAATATGCAGCGGCCATATAGTATTCAGAGCTGTGCGTTCACGGCGCCATAAACTGAGCAATAAAAGCCACTTTGAACGCAACCAGGAGTCCGTAAACCTGTTAATAAACCCTTCAGGCTTTCACTCTTTTCTCTCTTTACCTAATCTCTTCACATTTTATGCAGCTCAAGGGTCCCCCATAGATTATTTCTCAGTGAGAAATCTGAAGCATTCAAAAACTTTATAAAGTCCTCTCTGCAAAGTGACGCACAGTTAAATCCAAGAAGACAGAGTTCATGTACATAGTACGATTTTGTAATTGTTATACAGTTATAGAGTAAACTTATACTCTATCAACCCTTTTCCAAAATAAAACCCAGCTGTGATTTAGCCATACTTAGAGGAATATCAAACATTTCAGTGATTGAGAGGTCAGTTTTTTGTGACGTTGTCACATGTTCCTATCTAGACTTCCCATACGTCATAGAAAATAGCATTTTCTTCCATAATCTATGCATTCCATTTACCAATTACGGTATCTAGATTTCATCCATAGTCTTTATTAATGAATCAACAAAGCTCTTTTAAAACTCTGCTATATATTTTTTGAAGAAGTGGCTTTATGTCCGCTAAACTGACAGGCAAGCAACAAGAGCCCTGCTCAGGTGTGGAGATTTATCAACTGAACTGCTATTAGTCATCAAGCGGTTCAGGGACTATGGCCTTTACTTAGGGATGGAAAAAAAAAAAGCCATCACTGAAACACAACCCTAAGAAGTCCCATTTGAAGTTTGGTTTAGATGAGACCAAAATGAATCTTTTTCATCGTACTAAGTCAATCTTCCCAAATGTGAAACGTGGTGGAGGTGGCATCATGAATATACGTCAGGCATGATACTGTTATAAGAATTTTGGAAATAACATTATTTTCCTTCCACTTTACAACTGCACACTTTTATAGTTTGTGACTTTAATGTGCCAAAATTCAAGGGGTTCAAACACTTTAAATTACAGTAACTACAGCTCTTGCGGTCTGCTCTTTCAGGCAGGTAAGTGGTACATCATTAAAAGTATTTCTTAAACTTTTCTTAGTTAGCTGAATATTTAATGTTGATTAGGTAGTCGAGAAGTTGCTATTCTTGTCTTGTTGTCCATCCCTGTTTTCCATCCATAGCTTCATCCACTGCAGGTATCCCCAGAAACTCCCCACGCCACAGAGGCTGCTTAAGTGTCCCTATCGGACCACAGTAGCGAAGAACAGCAGATTAACCATGATCCTATCTGCTCAGCGCTAGCCCCTTCATACGCTCCGTTACACTGGCTTTTAAAAGGAGATGCTGATGCCATTCAGGCCTGTGATATGAATCCCAGACGTGGGGACAAGGACACAGCGTTCACCCCTGTTTCACAGAAAGGAGCCCCCTTTCTGACACCCTTTAATTCTCGTTGCTACGGGGCTTCTGGGTTCAATGGCGGACTCCTGTTGTGAGGGGGACAAAGCCTCTCAGTCATCCGGCAATGGTTGCCAGGGGAGGCAGAATGTATGGGGAGGGACGGGCTGCCGTTATCCCAGGCGAAATGTCTCTCTTAAGGCGGCACAGATTTGGTGATTGACAGGTGGCTACACGCTCCACTGCAGATCGCCCTGTGGGGCCGGTGGTCTGTGAGGCCTCGTATGTGTGACCATGAATGTGAGTTCTGATGACAGGGTGCTGCAGGCTTAGTGGGGTTGCAGGATGGTCATATATGCCCAAGTGAAATAGCCGCTTTATACCTGGAGAGGGCGCTACTTCTGCATGAAAATATAAACTTTCTCTGCTGCAGGTGTGCTGAGAAGACGTGTAATAATGAGGATGAAAAAACAAATGAAAATGCAGCTTCTTGGTAATGTTTAATGCAACGAAACATATTTACCTCCTTGCAAAAGGCTTCTGTTGTTGCTTTTCACTTGAATGCTTCATATCATCACACAAGTATAAAAATCACACAGCAATAATCTGAGTAAATGCAAAAAGCTGTTAACCATTTTATTTATTAAGAGGGGAAGTATCAAAGTCAATCTGACCTTAAGTAAAAAATATAATACTTCCCCCCGTTTGTTAAATTATGAATTAACTGTAATATAACCATAATTTTGGTAGTGTTTCATAACCCACACCTGAGCTAATTAATGCTAGGCCTGTACAATCCAAAATCACTTTGCTAAATCCCATCTGACAACAGAAACTAGGCTAATAGACGTAGAACAGCAATACATTATCCCCCGATCTAAAGAAATTCAGTTTTACAAAATAAAAAATATACAAAAAATATATGTATTAAGTTTTGTAAACTTCAAAAAAGTGGAACTTAAGTAAATATTTTGCATTTTGCAATTAATCAGATTATTAAAATAGATATTGCATCTTTATTCTCATGCGTCTCTGCAGTTTAATGATAAGTATTTGTTGGTTTGTTCATTCGAACCATCACCCCAACAGTCCCCAAACATCCACCGCCTGTTTCCCCCTCCAGGCCCAAAGAGGTGAGTGGGAACAGACAAGGCTGTGCAGACAACACAGTGTCCCCTTCGAGAGACGTCTGGGACCGTCTGGGTTCTGCTCTCCCAGACAGAGAGCCCTTTCCATCAGATTCTGTTCACGCCCATCCCCATACCCTCGTCTAACCCCAAAACCACCACACCCACTTCCCCTTGACCTTGACTCTCCGTCCAGACAGTCCGGGGTCAAAGGTTAACACAGCAGCCACACATCAGACAAAGTTCAGGTCCCTTGAGTCCATCAGAAGGCTAAATGGTGACTCACCCAGAAATCAGGCTGTAGGAATGTGGCTTTAAATTCCTGCAGAGATGAAACAACAAAAAAACTACTAAGTGTGTCGAATATGCATATTGTTTCTCAGTCATACAGAATAGTGCATGTAAATAAATCTTGTACATTCATGTTATTGACATTTCTTCATGTGGAAAAGTTTTCCAGAAAATATATAAATATGACTAACTTGGTGTTTGAGATGAGGCAGAATAAGATTGGTCTACTACTCGCGTTCTGTCAGATTTTTGAGGTGGTATCATGTGAAGCCTGTTTTAAGTCAACTCACAACATTTCAAAAGTATAAAGACATACACTTTTGGATTTACTGCAATTCAGATACATCTGCATTATTTTACTTAATTTTATTTATTTATTTTTTTACAAATTTCTTCACATTTTTCTTAAGCATTGTTTGACACAAATCAAGTTTTAAGTTGATTTTTTGATGATGAGTGGTCCAGGTCTTACTGCAGCAAAGCATCCCCAAACCATGACACTTCCACCTCTATGTTCCACAGCTGGAATTAGGTTCTTTTCATTGAATGTCAGATGTTTTTTAGGCCAAACTGGCGCCACCTGCTCTGGTGTCCAAATAATTCAGTTTTAGAGTAATCCATCCAAAAACATTATTAGAGAAATCCTGGTCTACCTTATCTGTGGCAAACATCACTATGGCCTTCATGCTGCCTCTGACGCCAAATGTTTCCACCTTGCACACTTTAAGAAAGTTAAACATGTCGAGTCTCTTGTCAATTGTAAACACATGCACTTTCATATCAATGGTGAGTGTCTGCAAAACATCCCATCACAACATTTTCAGACTCTATGAAACTGACTTTGCTTCTGTTTTTATGGTGAACTTGCTTGGATGGTCAGATTTAGTCGTGTTCACAGGCCTCAGACTGATCAATGTGTTTAACCATGGTATTTACTTTCACTGCAAAATAAATGTTTGGGGTTTAGGTGGGGGAAACATCCTAGAAAATGTTGAGTAATGATCCAACCATGTGTACATGATGTGATACAACTACTTTTAAGTTGGAGGAAAATCTGGGATGCCATAATTTATTCCTTACCAGAAATTGCAGTTATTTATTACCTTTTACAATAAATTTTAAAAGGTCTTTCCTTTGGGGTTTTTTTTATTAATATTATTTGGAATTATTTATGTTGTTCAAATTTACCTTAAATATTCATATGTCCAAATATAGTAGAAAAACAAACAGGTTGATTGAAGATTATGTGTTTTATTTCTTCTCTCTATCACATCAAAAAAGTTAATATAAGTAAACAATAAGAGGGACCCAGTCAAAGTTTTTACCTAAGTAAACAATGCAAATATATCAAACTGCAATAACTAAATATTAATTGCTAGAAATAAATGATATAAAATGTAGAGATTATCAAAATTCAATCTTACAGTTTTTTTCCTTGGTATTTCTGTAGAATTGGGTTTTTAGTTGTTGTTGTTGTTGTTGTTGTTGTTGTTTTTTTAATTAAAATGACTTTTGTCTCGTTTTCAAAACAGTTAGGATCGTTTTATCGCAAACAACTACAATTACTGAAGTCTGGAAAAAAAATATTTTTTTTTCTTCCAGTCGCTAAAAGAAGCTTCATTAGGCCACTTTAACATATTTTCTGAATAAGAGCCAACATGCCAGAGGTGTCAGCACTTTGCTTGAAAAGTGAAAGATGTGAATGTTACGTTTCACATTTCTGAGATGTAGGATATCAAATTCAACTTCCTGGAAAGCGAGGAAGTTGAATTCCTCGCTTTCGTTCACAGACGGAATTGCGGATAATGGGTTTCACGTCAAAATGCACTGACTGATTTAATTGTTTGAAGAAAAAAAAAAAATACGCATAGCATGTTTGGTTTGACTTCTATGAGTGGATAGGTGGAGAAGTTTGTGCAGCTTTCGTATGTGTGTATATTCATTTAATAATTATCAGTGCAAATTGTGTCAATTATTTGCACAGATAAAACAAACAAACAAACAAAAAAAACATTTAATTTATTTTTTAGACCATGTTTAATTGGATTCGTTTTATCGGTTTAAAACCTTTAAATCTCACCTGACGGATTTATATGTTGCAGAATCTGGTCTGTACCAGAGAATCAATCTGCAACAGGAGGCGGGACTGAGGGCGGCGTGAGCCAATCAACAGAGGCCTTTCAACCAAAACCTGTGCGGAGAAATGTTAATAAAAGCACATATAAAGCTCTTAACCTTAAAAAGAGTGGGTGGAAGATATTTATACACAGCTTACAAAGACAAGATTCGTAAGCTGCGCATAAATTATATATTTCAGTCATCTATTACCAGTCACTCTCCAGTGGTTTATGATTTATGTTATGGTTTCAAAAAAGAAGAAAAGAAAATCTCTCCAGAAAATGACTGCTGCGCTGTCGTTTCAGCACGTTTAACCAACAATTATGCATATTTTAGATTTTTTTAAAATTATTATTATTATTTCTCATGACTAAATTTATTTCATCACTAAAATAAACTTAGATATAATAATTAACTTTTTTCCCGAAGATAAATACAATGAAATAGAAAACGTCGCTATTCGCTAACAATTGATTTGAACATAAATCATTGACTTAATTCAAGAGACCAAAGTAAGAGTTATTGTAGCACCAAATGTCGTTTCTCTTTAGTTCAGTTCAGCTTCTGGATTACTTTATTACAAAGTTTCATTAATACAGTGCATAAGGTTTGAATGTATTTATTTTAATGCAATGCACATTGCAGATTTACAAAAAAAAAAAAATGATGACGATTTCGGTGTCAACTGTGCAATATTTTCACAGTTGGCCTTTATATAACAAATTAATTTAGATGAATTGGAGATGATAACTCCTAAATGTTCTTGATAGAGCAGCATCTCCTCTAAAGAGGACCTTGCTGATTTTAATGAGACCTCAGAAGAGAAACCCCCTCTGTTGTTTCAAACTGGCTCCTCTGGCAGCAGGCCCAGAGGCAGGGCGGTGTGTCTATGCGTGTGTGTTTGTGTGTAGCTGCCTGGATGCAGTGAAAAGCCACACAGTGGCTCCTCTGAAGCAGCATTTGTGAGCTGCATGATGAGGAAGACGGGACTTGTAGGATGCATTAAATCAGCCTGATTATACGCAAGCTGCAGCAAGGCTCTCAGGTCTGACTGAAACGCCGCCGGGAGTGAAACTATTCACATCCCGGGAGAGAGGTCAGTGTCAGAGGAGTTCACAGGCCCTCGTCTCCATTCTTATGCAAAAAGATTTGAGCACATGGTTGAATATTCACAGACTGGCAAGACACAGAGAGCTTTTAGACGATGCTTCCTTTCCCTGAAAAATGTTTCAGCACTAAGATTATATACTGTCATCTTTTAGGCAAAGTTTAATTTGGTGCATGCTTTGCATTTTTCTCATTATATTCTGCTCAACAGCTTTCTGAAACATGTAGAAAATATGGTTGTATTAACTTGGTTATATTAACTTTTCTGCCCATTTATTTGTCCCACTTTGAGTCCAGTGGTCACTTGGGAAAAGGCGGAAATGGCCACTTAATTAGCTGCCCTTGACCTTTTGATCCTGCCTCAGAGAGCTCCTGACCTCTGAATCTCTTTGGCCTATTTATTGTCCTCTGGGGAACTGTCCGCATCCTGACCCTTCTGACCCTCCAGCCGGCCGGGGAACTTCTTCAGCTGGTCCGTGACCAGCTGAAGATGGTCATCAAAGAGTAATGTTTACCTCATCTGGGAGATCCCAGCAATTACCTCCACCAAAACGAGGAAAGGATGCTGAAGCAGCTTTAATTAGGAGACATGGATTTCTCTGTTTGTTAGACTGGGAACTGATGTAAAGTACACATTTGCTGAGGTTGCTGGGTAAAACCGACACGAACTGCTCTCCGTTAATGATGAAATTCACAATAGCGTGACGGGATTTTACAAAATCATCTGAACATTTAAGTCCAGCCTCTACAGAGGCTGATTTCACTAATTGCTTTCCTTTCATCCAGAGAGGGGGAACTAATCACAGAGATCAGCCGCTGCTGTGGTGTTTAGATGGATTGAAAACATGCTGACTCCATCTTGGGCCTATGTGAGTGAGAACTGCACCGGTGTAAAGTGTGTGATTTAAAATTTAAAAGACGTGGAACAAACGGGGCTTGTACAAGCCATTCACCATGCAGCTGCAAAACCCACACGTTGTTCAGGCGATGTTCAGCTAATTTGTTTAGTGTTTAGTTTTCATATTACAATGTTTAATGCAATTATAATATGATGGTTTCTTTACAATAAGCACACCTTGGTTACCACTTTCAAAGAAGATACAAAAGAAGGTGCTTTAGTAACCAGAGTTTTCTCCTGCTGTATGGAGCACATGGAACACTGCCCCTCCCCCACCTGTAGCTAAGCAATGCCTTTAACCCTGCTGAAAATCGGTTATTGAACTTTTTAAAAAAATTTTATTCTTTTTCAGGTATGGACTATTGAGCAGTTTTATATTTTTATAAAAGCAAAGATAGACTACTCTGACTAAACAGCCAACATCAGCAAAAATGTGTAAGAATCACCAATATTGCTAATAAATTAAGTGGCTCTTTATTATTTGTTTCCCTTACAATTGTGTTTCAAAAACAAAAACATTTTCATTTTTCTGCATTGCTGAAACTGTATTAATAATTGTATTTTTTTATTATTATTATTTTAGTAGCAATATGAACATTTTTGCTGCTTTTTAAATGAAAATAAAAGCATGAAAATCATGTTTTTAATCTTTTTGCAATAATATTTTTAGTCACAATTATCACACCAGGTTTAAACAATGTAGGTTTGAACCTTTGGGAGAATATTTTTAGCTTGCATTTACTCTTATTATTTTACATATTTTTTGTTATACTAAAGTGATTATCTTTATTAAAAAAATATACAGTAGGTATACTACTATTCAAAAATAAACTTTTATTCTTAATCATTTCAAAAAAACGTATATAGATTGCATTTATTAGTCAGAACTGAACAGAAAAAAAAATACAATACAAAACAAAAACAAAACAACATCAATCTTTTTTCAAGATGGTACAATTCGCACATCTTTCTGGACACAAACCATTGACTGCACTTTCTATTGTCCCTTTTGGGCCCTTTGCTTGTTTTCACACAATACGAGGGAAATAATCCCCCGGTGACCTTACACGCGTGTCCATCTGTTGTTTGACTCCGGACGCAGGAGTCGGTCACTGACCTCAGGACAGCCCGTAATCCAAATTTAATCTAGAAAAACTCCGGGCTCCCGCTGGGCAGGGACACATTTGAGCAAGCAAGGACTTCTCATTGGTCTGCTGCCGCAAAACGTGCTCAACGTGCGGATTAGTGTCGCCGAAAAATTATTTAACGACCACAAATATCACTACAGTAGCCTATTTAACAGCGGATGACGTAATTTCCCCTCCCGCTGAGTTTTGAGGCTGTTGAACTTTTTTACTTCTTTGCCTCAGCGATTCAGCGCACGTCCCTCGGTTTGCTTCTCCTAATTAAAACTTAATGAGGGGTCACTCTAACGCGTCCCCAGCGCACCGTCACGCACACTACCATGTGAATATAATATTGGATTATAATACAGCGTAGAAAAAGTCAGTAACGCTATAAAACTAGTTTTGGAGCATGTGTATGAAAAAAATATAAATTTTAGTCAAATGTTCAAATTCTAGCAACATGGATTTTTAACTTTGAAACAAATACACCCTAAAGATAATCCTTAAGCATGCTGTTCATAGCTGCTAAGGTTTGTATGTTTATAACAGCAGTATGAATATAAGATCCAAAGAATTGCAAGACTTGTTCCTGTCAAACTTTGTGAAGCAACATCTCTACGATGCTGCAGCCAAACTGGAAAGCTGAGCGTCCAGACCCCGAGGCAGTTGATGCTTATAAAATATGTCACTGTTTTAGTCACGTTTTATGCTTTCATCACAAGTCAACTCTTTTTTCTACTTTTTTTTTTTTTTTTTAAATGAAAGACAACTCAGATGTCGTTTCTGAGAAAGTACATCCCCTGTGTGTATGAACCCTGGGGCTGCTGTAAAATGTAATTGTTTATTAATTGTGGGCTGCATAGATATTTTCTCTGTTCAGTTTATTAGCATCATCACAGGACAACACAAAGGCTTTCACAATTCAGAGACCCAATAAACCTAATAATCATAGTATATTTTTTGTACTGTGGGTCCAGACATGTTATAACAATAACTAACTTCTGTCAAGTCTTTTCTGAAAGAATGAATTTTGTTCAAATAAAACAAATGAAGATATCCGGATGAGGACATTTTCATAAATGTTTGGTTTCACAATATCTGAGTTTATTTTCTAAAAAGTCTAGTATTAAATACATGCATGTAAACATTTAAGCCAGTGCTATAATGTAATGAATGAATTAAATAATTTAGACAAACTCATTAAGCATTAAAATACACAAAAATACTGTAAAGCAATACAACATATGATAATATAACCTCTAATTAAATTACATATTGCATACTTAAAGAACAACATCCCAAAATATAATAACTAATGGATCAAAAATAAGTATTTTAGAAATTAGTAAAGCACAAATATGACATTTACCATTTTTTATTCTTGGCAGCAATACATTTAATTATTCATATTTCACATTTATATTATATAAATTATCATTAATTCATTATACCAGATAGAAAAGAGAATTCAACAATATTTTTTTTTTTTACAGTACACATCATGTTGGGTAAGAAATCTACTTATTTTAATTTGTTTCTGAAAATGTTCAATTACACACTTTATTACAACAGTATAGCATTAACTTTAATGATCTATATTGCAAATTCAACTCAGTACAGTTCATAGAAGTACAGTCCATTCAAGGAGTCAGATTCAGATTCAATGCTCAGAGTCCTGCAGGTATAGTGATGTTTTTATTTTTTTCATTTTTTATGCTGAGTTTGGTCCCCAAAGCCAGGAGCAGAGATCTTCAGAGTTCTGGTCCTATCCTGAACAAGAAAGATGGAGGGAATCATTAGCATGTGAATCCAACTTAGTTTGTCAATTTCTTGCACTCCCCATGAAAGAAATTATGCCTCCCATTATTATAAGAATGGGAAAAAAAACCCCAGGTAGAATAGGAAAGAGGTTTCTTAACATCACAACATAGAAGATAATACTAAATAAAAATTAAATTGGGGCAGGTTAAGTAGAGTTGCTAGAGCATTCATTGAAAGAGTTTTTTTGATACGTCAAGAATTTACAGTTAAACACAAACAAAACATAAAAAGCAAACAATACACCATAAAAGTTATAGAAACGCTGCTTTGTGGGGAACAACATAAAGTGATTAAAATTAAAGTTCTTTGGTTTTACAAAATTGTATTGAGTCTGTTTTGACAACAGTACATTTACATGTTGTGCATGATTTTTTATTTTGCACATCAAACAGTGGAGGAAGTGTTTCAGGAAAAAAAAAACTTCCTTTTCATGCATTGTAAAATGAAAGCCTCCTTAGCTCTGCATGTTGTTCTTCTCCTCCATTTTCAGGCAGTAACGCTTATTGCTTTTATCCCCGCAGGGAACCAGCACAAACTCTTTCTCTGCCAATTTTCACCCACTCCCCAATTCAGATGAGCCCTTTCTCCCACCGTGCCCACAATGAAGGATTTGTCCTCGTTCTCTTTGTCCACCTCTGATATCTTTTTTTTTTGGTAGTGGGGATGGGGGGGGATAGCTGCTCCCTCTCTGCAGACGGCATGCAGCGTATGCAAATACAGCTTCTTTTATTCGCCGGAACCCTCCTTCGAATGAATGCAACCTTAAATGAGGCCACACTCGCACACGTTTGCAGAGGGGCTGTGGAACGTGTACGCATTACGATCCGTGGATTTGCATGCCCACTCTGACACGCAATGAATCAAATACGAAATGCTGAGCAGCTACTGTGTGCAGGAACAGAAATGGGCGATCCACTAATGTAATACCTCATTTTAGATCGATTTAGAAGAAACCGTGGATAGAATGGGTATTTTTCTCAAATGGTGACAAATGGTGTGATGATGTTAAGTACACCTTTAAATTGCATGCATGGTATCTTTTGGCAGAAGAAATAAACAAGAAAATAATGCCATTTATGAAGATTTTGTTTGATAAGGTCCAACAAATGTTTTATCACAGTAACTCAATCCCCAAGCAGGTGTAAAATTGTGTAGGATGAGGTGCAGAATGAGCCAGCAGAATGTGCCGAAAAAGGGCTGCAGACTTTCAACTAGATGAATTATCGCACTCTCTGATGAACATAAAGTGTTTTCTCTCTCCCTCTCTTGCAGCTAACATTCCCAAGCTGGCCCGTGCCATCTGTGAGTAGGTGTGAATGGGTTTGAGTTTGTGTGTTTTGCAGAGAAGGTGGGGGTGGTGGGTTAGTTGACGTCTGCTGGACAGCTCTGACAATTTGGCCTTTTCAATCTTACATTGCTGAACTGAGCGGCCTCTATCCCATAGCAACCCTAAAAGAGGTCAAAGGCTATGTACTCCTCACACACCACCTCCTCCTTCCCGTCTTGGTTGTATTCTTTAACTCCAGGGTGGCCACAGACGTTCCCAACTCTCCCCAGACGGAACGACAGCACCAATGAACTTGAACTTGACTTGATTCTTAGCACAGCTTTTAAGTTACAAATTTGTAAAATATGGCATATTTTAAAGCCTAATCTCAAACTTCATTGCTACAAAAACAAGATAACATGAGGAAAGAAAAATTAGGTCACATCAAGGATTTCCTAACCATCTTTTCACCCCACAACCTCATTGCACACACTATGATTACGAAGGGCTGCCGCATTAAAGGCTCAGTCACCTAAATCTTCTCTCCTTTCATTGGAGCACAGAGGACCCCCTGAAAAGCTTGGGATGTGGGAGCATCTCTCCATCTTCCTCTAATATACTTAGCGTTGAGCTTCGTCCTACATTAGTCTTAGCCGAAGCAGCAGTAAAGACACCCAGTGAGCCTCGATTGACCCACATTGGAGCCTTGGAGCCTCATCCAAGACTATGTGCGGCCTATGAGCTATGCCTTTTATACATATATATATGTATATATATACCTCAATGCTCAGTGGGGTTAAAACATTAGTAGTGTCCACACATAGTGAGAAGGTAACCCAGGAACTGTGTGGTATTAACATTTTATCGCTACTATAGCTACACAGCTGCACCCACACTGAATGGATAGTGAGCAGTGGCTGTTGTCACTTCATCATGTCATACATTATAATTTCCACAGCTCTGAAAATCCAGTGAAGAAGAGGTAATACATAGTTAATAATGGCTAACACAGGTAGGGAAGAAGAAAGGCCAGGTAATCATGTGTCCCATTGTGCCACTTTCTTTAGGGGGATATGCATTTTTAAGTCAAATTTAAAGATATGTACACGCAGAGATGGATTCAGAGGTGTTAACGCCCTAAATCCTTCTGACTCTGCCAGACCTGCTGACCTTGCTCCCCCCAGTCGCTCTGACTTCAGACTGTCTTGGTTTAAAGACTCTTTGTTGCAGAGCAGATTAAAAACAGAGCAGCGTTAGCCAGTGTAAAAAGAGGATATCACAGAGGAGTTTATGCTATCGGTGTAATTTGCTTTTACTCCAATGAATAAAAATATCTGTCACTCATTTTTCCAACTCAGAAACAGGGACTAAACACTTCCTTAGCAAAAATAAAAACAAACTGTGTTGCAAACCTCCCAACAAACACACACATACTTCTACTCCTATCAGCTGCTGAATGTAACAGCATGGCTCTCCAACATGGCTGCCATCTCTTTTCTTTTTAGGTCTCCCTTCTTTCTACCTTTCCATGGGGGATTAGTATTCAGTCTTGCTTTAAACTCAACCTTCTGTATCTCTGCATTTCCAGACATAGCAGGAAAAAGAAAGCTGTGCTCTTAGCTACCTTCCCCTTGTCTCCTGAAATGGCCTGAAGCAGTAATACTGTACATCATAGCTGAGCTATTCTAATACAGCTATAAAGATAGTTTAGTCCCTAGAGGAAATAATATGTTGACATGTGGGCTACACATGTTTTACCCATATTGTAGAGCCACACAAACAGAGTTAGGTATCATTAATGACTTTTATCTGCTGGTTACATCACTCAGCTCCTCTGGTCGCAGCCCCGACTTCAGCTGAGTCAGTCAGTGATACCACCAACTGTCTTGTGGGATTTTTACACTGTAGAAAGGATTTTTTAGAGGAGAGTACGTAAAATTTTAAATTATGACAATAATTTAACATTTATTTTGGCTGAGAGAGTTTTTTTTGTTGGAACACAAATGATCTCAGCTTTATTTAGCTTAGCGAGAGCTAAGACCCAGAGAAAGCGTGTGACTAAAATGTCTGAATCCACAAAGCTTGCTTGTATAAATACAAATATATTTACTATGAATTGATCTTAACGTGCATGTTTTCAGCGTATTTTATTAACTAGTTAAAATTTTTAAATTTGTGTTATCCTGTAATTTATCAACTATTTGATTAATAATGTATTGTATTTGAGTAATTAAATGCACTTAAGTTAATAGATTAATTGAATGAATTTTGATAAAAAATATTTGAATGATTGCAAAAGAAATGCTGAGTGTATGCTTTAAGAATATCAATTTAAATCTAGTTAAAGTGTTATTTTTCTTATGGTAAATCTGCATAATTTCTTTTCTGAAATATTTGTTAAATGCAAAAATAAAATGCTGCCAAACTGTTACATTAATTTTATGGGTTAAACTTTTGTTAGTTTTAACATTGGATGGTATCTTTTTAGAACGTCACACAAGAACACATATTATGTTAATATAACATAAAGAAATATAAGTGTGGGAAACATAGCAAAAATTACAATCAAATTCTTATAGGAAATTGTACAAATATCGCTCCCTTGTCCTATTGTTGCAACCCAAAGACGCTTTATCAAGAGACAGGACTTCATATGCATATTATCTCTGAATGCATGTTTAATTCCTGGGAAATTCCTCTCATATAGCTGAAAATGTTGTATCTCCATGTTTTTCAGACATGCAGAGTAGACTGAATAGACTAATGAACAGTCAGGTGGCACTCCAGGGCCTGGACTAACCCCCCTTTCTTTTCCTCTTCCCCATCACCATCACCATCACACACATATCAAACACACATACACTTGCCCACACATTAAAACTCAGCGCCTCGTCCGACCCTGGTGATCCGCACGACGGTCTAATGTCTCAGGCATCTGCTCATGTCTAGTCTGGAGGGCCTTTCCCACCCTGCCCCCCAGCCCGGGCCCGCCGCACCACCAGTTCCCACAATGGTGAGAAAGCAGGCTTTTCGAAGGGAATGGGTGGCGATGGGGGGTGTTGTCGGGCGAGCAGCTATTGAGGGAGGGGGAGAGTGAGAGAGAGTACGAGGCTGAATGATAATGTGAAAATGCATGGCGCTGTTCATTAACACACAAGCTTTGCAGCTGCACATGTTGGCCCCGGACACACACGCTCATGTGTCTCACTTTTCCGCCTCGGGTTGCTGCCAGAGCCACTACAGGCCAGCTAAGCGGCATGATAACAAGAGATTTGCAAGTGTATGTGGGCATTAGGCTAGAGCCATGATGCTTGTAAAATTCTGAACCCTGGATATCTGTAATGATTTGAAAGACGAGTCTGCTTTCTGCCTCCTGAAAAAGGTTTCTAATCATATTCTTCTAATCGTATTTGTATCGCTTAGTTACAATTACAAGGCAAGGAGCTGAAAATTAAATCTAAGGGCAAAGAATTATTGTGCAAGATCCACTGGGAAATATTTGGAGTATCTTTGTGCAGGTGCAAAAATTTTGATTCACTCTGCAACCATTGCAACTGAAGTGCATCTTTACTGAATACTAGCATGCAGCTTCATGCTCAAAAATAAATGATTTAACACACAAGAAAATGTGTAGCAAACAAATATCTAAGAAAACGAGTGAGCATGATTGATCACAGATGTTTTTTGTTTTTTTTTTTATCTTAAATGATTCCAGCATGTCCTATTCGCTTTATTAGCGTCATAAATTTTACAGCACAATAATATACATAAAGACACTTTTTGAAACGTTACAATTTTTTTTAGGAAAACCTCAGTGTTGCATGCATTAATCTGCGATATTTATCAGGTGGAAACATGCCGTGCCGAACTGCCTGGTGTGCTCCGGGGAATAAAGAAGCACCATGACAAGAGAGGATGGCAGGTTTCCTTCAACCTGTGCCAGCTCATTAATTTTGTTGCTACCCAGCACCCCCCACAACCAACACCAACCACCACCACCAATCCTCACCCCCCTTCCTCACATCACCCCCTTAACTGCTAATTAGCAGGAGCAGACTGCAGCGGACAAGAGAGAGGCCATGTCTGACTGTGGAGGAAATGGGGGAAACTCTTCTTCTCTCCTTTCCCCCCGTAAGTCGTATCTTCCCCAACCCCACTGACCATCACTGGTACCCAACAGCAAACCATGATGCAGCTCACCTCAAGTGCCAGCCCAGCCATTTTAGACGTCTCGATGAACGATCTCCCAAGATGGCTCCTCCGAGCATGCCCATGCTCCAGGTCTTTGTCTATCTCCTGGCACAGCCGAGTGTCTCCGCTGGCGATACAGATGGCATTGGGGGCTTCTGGGTAAAAACAGGCGAGGTTGTTGGAGGAGGTGGCAAATTCGGACCAGCCATTTTCCCCTTTTTGTTTTTGCTTGATGATGACTCTGTTAAGGAATTTTTATGGTCACAGACAAGGGAACATGAGAGTGTTATTCATTCAGGGGAATCATTGTAATTGTGGACAGTTTTTATATGAAGGGCCATTATTAAAAACATTGATATTTTCCCAAGCAGCGCATACTATAGAACACTTTTAAAGCTCTGAGCAACTACAAAGACCAGTTTGTTTTCAGGACATGAGTGTGTGTTCTACTGCAATAAAAGACCCCAGAAAAAAAAAATAAAAATCTCCCACATTATATGGGTACAAAGGTAAAAATCAAGGACGACCTGATTCCACACATAAGCCTCAAGTGTGTTTTATTCCCCTTCTTAAAGAGGCACACCAGGTTCACACGCTACCTATAACAGAGGAAAGCTCCGGAAAGGACTCAGGCCACAGCCTTTTCATATATCCAATACCTGACTAAGAAACGAAGCAATTAGTCCGGGTTGACAGTGAGCAACAGCTAGTTAACAGAATGAATGAAAACTCATCTCACTTTGGAGCTCTTTAGGCTTTAGTGGCATTCTCCAAACTGAGTGCATGCAACACGCATAGACCTGAAGTACCAAGTTGAGAAGTTCAGCTCCTGCCTGCAGGACGGCCTTGGCCTTCTCATTGAGCCAACGCACAATGTGCGCCAAAGAACTCGAGATTTTAAACACAGACGCCAAGTGTTTTTTTTAACCCTGTGCTTCACTCGTCAGCTGCTTTATTAGAGGTTCTGGAAGGTTTGGACAAAGCATTAGCTTTTCTTTTCTTTTAGCTAAACAAAGTTATAATTGAGGCTGTGTTTTCTTTGCTATGTGAATAGTATTGAAAAGGACAAATCAATATGAGTCCCGACAAGGCTGGTGGGGCAACGTGTCCTGTGTAGACATGGGTGAACAGAATTAATACATACCAAAGGTTTAAAAAAGAAAAAAAACATGCCTTAACACTACTAACATTTTTTGTCATATTGTTTCAGTTTACAGTTCTTTTCATAAAATACAAGAGAAAGTTCTGTTGTGACCAGAGTTTTTTTTTTTTTTTTTTTTTTACTGTATAGCCTTTGATATTACAGTGATGACCCCCCCTCATCTGTTGTTTGACACTGCTGGTCAGCTGGCTTAAATGGTCCTACATCTGGCTCACAAGAAAAACTAATTTTGCAGTTTCCAAATTCTGGAAATATGGATAAGTGTGGTGTGAAAATCACAGAAGAGCAACCTATCTGTCCTACAAACAATATCTGTAGAGCAGCTGATTGCAGACTAGCTATCTGAACAGATAGCAATTAGAAGTAACTAATTTATATTCAGATGTAAAATTATAATTAGCTCCTAAACACTAGCTTGAAAGGAAGAGTAGAAAAACTGGATGTGTTTGGAAAGAGTCAAAATAAAAATAATAATATTTTATTGATAATGTCATTAATAATATCATACTGGCCAAAGGCAGATTTCGGGGCGACTTAAGTAAATAACTAAACAGAGATCTCTTCTCTTGTTAGAGGGACACCGTTTCTTCACCTCTACCCTTTCAGTACCAATCAATTGGTCTAGTTTTCACTTGACTTGCCATCACCAGGTCTGACTGGTGATCACAAGGTTACTGACCAAAGGATTGCTTTTTTTTCCCCCTTATCATTTTAAGAAAGGGATCTTTGATCTTAATGCATCAAGATCAAAAATGTACAAATTTTTCAGTCCACTGGTGCATAAATAAACAGTAAGTTCTCTGATGCAGTTTGTTTGTAGCTTAGTAAGAAGAAGACAAAGAATAATCCTCGACAGGATAGTATTAGTGGTTTAGTATCATAGTCTGTGTAAGTCATGTTTAGTTGTGTTGTTTTAAAAAAGGTTTGCACAAAAAGTTTGTCTGATTGAAGGA
>CAEFZY010014599.1:0-17554 GCA_903066815.1 Brachyrhaphis roseni
CATTGTTACGGCTAATAAATATGCTCCACTTAGAGTTGTACAGGAACTGCTCTACAGTATTGTTATATCATATCAATATGGCCAAGTAGGATGCTACATGGAATTTAGTTTATTGTAGCGGCAACAATTTGATTAAAACAAATCTGAGTTTATTTCTTTATCGTTCTCAGGACCTCAGATTTCTTTGGTTGACTTATAGGTGGATGCTGAGTGAGCGCTAACAAACAACTGTGTCTTCTGAGATCTGAAAGTAAAAACTACTTATAAAATGGTTAAATGAAGCCAGCATGTTTGAACCTGTCGTATTTGTGTTTTTCAGTTAGAAATAGCAATGGTTTATTGATGGCCTTGTGTTTGCGAAAAATTGGCACGAGTGAGAGAAAAGGGAAGTGTACGAAGCGTCCAACTCCAGCTTTATGCATTTATCTCAAAGCCGCAGCTAAGCTTAAGCTAGGACAGAGGGGAAATGGTGGACATTCAGACGGAGAGGGGGTGAGAGAAAGCACTGAATCAGGAGGGCTGACAGAAGCCTGGCTCAGGTTTTGTACGTATCTATGATGGACTTGGATGCTGGAGCTCTACATGCAGTCAGAGATCGTATGCGTTCAGAAAACAAGGACTGTGCATTTGAGAGAGAAATAAAAAAAGAGATATTGTAGTTTTGCCACTAGTGTGTGAAAAGCAGTTTCTGCACTTCCTCCCTTGCCATCTCTGTCCTCTCTTTCCTCTCCCCTCTCTGCAGTGAGAGGAAGGTAAGGCCAGATGAGTTGCTGTGTTACCGGGAATGCAGCAGTGAGGGAGGTGAAGCTTTATTTTCCAGTGAAAGGTGTATTTTTCTCTTGTCAACAGCCATGGCTGCACCAGCCTCTCCTTGACTCCCCCTCCCAAACTCCATCTTATTCCTTACATTTCTCTCTGCTTCCTATCTTCTCCCTTTCTCGTTTCTTGTCGTCTATGTGAAGCTGTACAGGACAGATTGAGGGTATTATTTTTTTTTTCCTCTGAGTTTTTCCTTCCATGCTGTGATACTGAAAGTCCTGCTCTGCTCCTGTTTCCAAGATAAATTTAAAAACATTTTTCTACAGCTGCACTCAAAGTCACCCCCCCCTCCCCTTACACTCCCTGCTTCTGCCCCTCTATCCTACACACAGACCTCCATACACACCCACTCTCTCAAGCCTCACGCACACGACCCGTCTCTTCATTTCTTCCTGTGGCTGTGCTTCTTTCTTGAACACTGACATCAGATAGCCTCCCTCCAGCAGTCCACTCCTCTGGGAGGGATTTGCATCTTATTTGCATCTCATGACAGATTAAATAGAGCAAACTGTGCTCAATCTGGAATGGAAATGATGAGGAGGGAGGAGAGGAAAGGTGAAAGGAAGCGAGGAGAGTCGGTAGACTGGTGACAGAGATGCACCTCCGAGCAGCTGTTACTGTGACTCTCCTGTCCCGCAGCCAGCTAATGTGGCTCCAGAACGAACCAGTTCATATGAAACAGAGTCGAACTGGTCAGTGGTTCGTTTTGCCTTTTAATGTGTACATTTACCTGAAGCTGCTCTAATGGGTGCCATATGGTTAAACATTAAGCTTTATTTCTTAAATATTGCGTTTTAGGATATGCATAAGATGCAGTTAAGGATCAAATTATTTTTACGTCTGGCAGATTTAGGTTTCAATTAATTCAGTTTTGCCCAGTTTTTGTTCTGACTGGAAGAAGTGTCAAAACTTTAGAGAGACCCAGTCAGAGTCCTAATTTGAAGCTGATGTGGAGGGAGCTAAAAATTAGGGTGATGGCAAGGAGCCTTTCCAACCCTTGGAGTTAATCACCAAGCATAAATCATTAAAATACCAACAGACAAACTGGAAACTGTTGAGAAATTATGTAATTATAAGAATGGCTAAAATGCTGCAATACAAAAAAAGAAGAAAGGTTTAATCATCAAGCATTTTTAATTTAAATTAGTGGTGGAATTTATTTAAAAACTTTCATTGTGTTGATTGCAGGGCTTGTAATTCATCACAGTTAATCACGTTTTAATCAAACTACTTCAATAAATAAACGTTCTCAATTTAAAACCCCTTTTTGCTGCTAAATTGAATAAATAGACATGTAAATTCAACAACAAATATATTTTTTATTTTTAAATATTAGGTTTCTCAACCATCAGACTAATGGAAAGTAGTAAACTATGTCCATTCAGCTCTCAAGGGTTTCAGGAACTTTTTGTACACACAATAGGCTTTTCCAACATCCCATCAGATTATGTGTTGAAGCAAAAAATTAATCCCCATTGGACCAAGAGAAGTGGCTTTGAAGACCATCCACACCAAACCCGCTGTGGTTTCACAAACCACAGCGTTTATATTCAGTATACCGCAGATTTACGGTTATATCAGAAACCAATGAATTTAAAAATTTGTAAGGCATCAAAAACTTTTAAATTGATTAATGAGAATGAATGCATTAATACATGCAAGGCATATCACAAGACATTTTCCCATCTCTAATATTATAAATTGTGCAGTGAATTGTTAAATTCTGGATAAATTTTGTAGTTTGATTGAAGGGAATAGGACGACTAAACGTTGTTTTCCCGGGTAATGGTGTATCTCCATTCAATAGTTTCTTCCTATCCATGAAATCTGATAATAGCATAGGAAAGTGAGAGTGCCTCTTAAATTACTTACCTAAAATAAAATATGATTACATTCTCTGAATGGTGAGAGGCTATGCTGTTTTAAAAAAAACAAACTTTTTGCCATATTTTGTAGAGCCAAGTTCAAAAAACTGTGGCAAACTGATTTTTAGCAAAGATGTGTAAATAAGATCATTTTAAATCTGAAACGTTCAAGCCATGCAGAGCTCAGGTGGTTCGTAACATTCAAAATTAATGTTGCCTTTTAATTGTGCTTGATTCAGAGCTAAGTGTTGTTTACATTCAGTCACTGTCTGTGTCTAATTTTTCTTGCAGTGCATCAATTCTAACAAGGAAGTGTTCTGGTAAATCAAACAAGCTTTTGCACTCAGAGATTGAAGTAGCAAGTTTTGTTTGACATTTACATTGAATTTATTAACATTACTCTAAAAATAAAACATACTTCACGCTCATTACTAGTAGGAGTGTCATTACAATGTTGTTAAATATTCCTTTTGCAAACTGATTAGAAACTATATCCAAGCTATAATTATTTTATTTCTAGCTGTGTCGTGTCCTTAACAATTTACTTTGGACGTGTATTCAAACAGAAATGGTAGTGAATGTATTTATTTGATCCCCTAAATGTTGAATTTTGTGTGCATTAGAGGAAACTCATATTTCTAACTTGTGCACCCAGCTCTTATTCTTACAACTATGTGACTGAGTATTTTCTGTGATATTCTGCACTCAAATAAGGTTTTGAAAGACATAATCAAGCCTGAAATTAAATTAGCATTCCACTATGTAGACTAAAAACCAGAACTGTATTAGTAGCTTGGGAATGTTTACAGTAAATCTACACACACAGAGTTTCTTCTTATTTAGTCAGCCATTTCACTTATTGAAATAAGTGAAGTCTTGTATACTTCTAGAGTGAGAAGTATACAAGATTTTACTCATAAAACTTTGATCAAAATGTATTCATGAATCCTGGTTAATGTAATAACACTTAGGCAAACAAAATCACAGGCGTAAAATGATGATAAATGATCATAATTTTCCCATCTTGCTGCTTTGATTAAATCCATGCCAGCCTGAACTCTGTACTTATGGTCAAAATAAATCAACCTCTTTAGCAAAGTAGCTTCATTCAAGTTCATACACTGTACTGAACAGACATGGGTTTTTTGGGGGATATGTTTGATAGGGCAGAAGACATTTGTTTGTGTAATTTCATATAAGTCAGTGTGTGACAATGCTAAGGTGAACCCTGACGCATCGTGCAGTTCCGTTATAATTACCTTATTGCGTCGTCTCCTCAACGGCAAACGTCTGTGAGGAAGAGGCTTTTTTCAATTAGAGCTTATTCTCTGTCTGAGCTCCAGTCCCTGCCACATGCTCTGTGATTCTCTGTGTGTGTATTCGGTAACCTTTCTAATTTCACACTTGTTAAGTTTCCTTGTAAAAGCCAACATTTTAGTAAGAAGCCCTCAGGATGGGTGAATGTCATTAGTAATTGTGTGGAAGTGTGTGTTGCTGTGTTAGATAGAGCAGAGATTAATTTAGTAAGTGAAGAGAGGAAGCCTCTCCCACACTCTCCGAGACTCGCCCACAGACCTTTTACTACATTGTCTTGGACAGAGACCCAAACACACACACACACTCACGCACATATTACAAGCAGAATACATTACCATACTGTTGCTTACATTCCTGTGACAAAATGAGGTGATCAGCCGTTTGCTGTTGCTGTTGATCCCAGACCTCTGCAGGCATATTTTGCCTTGTGTGTTTCATGTTGATGATTATGCTCTCTTTACGTTTGTTTCTCTGCACGTGTGTGCCTCTCTCACTCCTCCTCTCTCTCTGTAATTTATGTGTTGTTGTTGGAGCTGGTGCTGATAGGCCCAGAGATGGCATTTAACTAAAGAGCAGAGAGGCTGTTAGCTTCTCCATTCATCTAATCAATCTCACTAATGAAACCACTGTCCTCTCCACAGCCGCTTTCTTCCCCGTCTTCCTTCATTCTGCCCTCTACCTTCTCATCATTTGCTCTCCATGTGCCTGCATCCATTCATTCGGTATCCTGTTGGATTTTCACGGCTGTTGTTTGGTTTCCTTTTATCCCCGCTCGCTTCAAACATCTGGCCTAGATTAGCGAGCAGCAGAATCGTTCCCAATGAGCCTGCTTTTTTTTATTTTTTTATTTTTTATCACCATTTCAGCAAAAACTTGCAATTCCTCCTTCCCCCGCCAGAATGTATGGTGGATTGACCCAGTTAGGGTGAGAATGGGTATTGTGCCTACATGGTAGTGTGTATGTGTCAAAGTGTGTACTTCTGCCTACTTGAGGTTGTTTCTTCTCCTGAATGTCTCACAAAGAAGCTGACATGATACTCCTGCAGGAGTGGATTATTTTGTCCACATCGGGGAAACTGCTTATATTGATTTGCCTTTAAAACGCAGTTTGAACACCAGGTTTATTTGAAAATGAGATCTATATTGCCGTGTTTCTGAAATTATATTTAATACAGTCTACCAAGTCGTATGTTGCACATTTTGCAGAGGCTGAATGGAAAAACATATTTATTAAAACAGATTGGTTAAATATCAAACATATTTACTGTTGCACTCCACAGGCTGTACTTACTTAGGACTTAGATAATGACAATCTAAAGATATGTCATTTAACACAATGTGTGCTAAAAGAGCTGTTTATCAAAAGCCAATAGTATTTCCCTTGCAGGCCCTAACATCCACATGCTTGATTCAGTTTTGCTATCAGGCAATGACATAAAATTTTGTTTGCTGTCTCATTACTTCAAATAGAAAAAGCTGATGAGAAAGAAAGGATCTCAGATTTTCTGCCAGTCTCGATTTTCATCCCACATTCTTGCGGAGACCACTTAATAAATTTGAAATTCATTAAGTGAAATTCATTAACTGAATGTGGCAACGACACTGAGTTTTTAACCAACCATTCCAAAGAAGAAAGCATCAGTCTAAAGCGACAACATCAACTAATTAAACATGCTTTATTAACAGACTTAAGTTCATGTAAAGTCAACAAAGATCACAAAATATAAAATAATGAAAATAAAAAAAAGGAATAATGCAGAAAGGGGGGAACAGGGAACATAATACAATGAACTAAATCTATCTACTGCACGTATAGGCAATCAGGTAGCAAATGTAATTCAGAATAATTTATCTGTATATTAAAGTCTTTGAGGAGCCTCAGAGCAAGAAGGGAGGCGCCAACTCTAGAAGAGCAGCCATTATTAAAAAATAAAAGGCACTTGAGAACCCAGGCAGATACCTGGGATGAGACTGGGGAAGCCCCAGAAAGAAAAATAGGCAAATGACTATAAACGAGAGTTATTATGGGCAGATGCAAGATTTATCCTACAAATATTGCTACTTAATTAAATTCACACTCAAATAGATCTTTCAAACCATGCATATTTTTATTTGTATTAAACAATCAGTAGAAACAACTGAGTTTATTCAGTTGTAAATTAAAGCTTTTTAACTGATTTTATTCTTTTATGAGCTAATAGAAGATAAATAAAGCAACAATTTCATTACTGGGGAGCTGAGGAGAAAGAAAACAAGTAGAACAAAAGTGATGAAAATTTGAGTGAAACATTGCCCTTGTATAAATTACTGTTGTGGTTGTTAGCGCTCAGCCCTGAGGTCCTGATGTGAGGTGGACAGAGACCTTCCTTATAAAGGGCCTTTTTGGAAAGGTTTTTCCTGCAGCAAGGTCACTCCTCTACTCCATCCACCAGTGGTTCTCGGTCTGTATCTGCCAAACATCCAGAGGGTTTTCTTTGATTTCTGGGAACAGTTCTGTGTGTCTACTTTTATGAATATCAATTTAAAAACTAAATTGCTTATTTTTAAAAGTCCAAATTGATTTCCTGATGTAAAATTATAGCATACACTTTGGAACCGTTATGTCCAAAGTGGCTGTGTGTGTCATTGTGCCTCACACAATGACACACAAACACGCATACGGGGGACAGAAAAACACACGCAACATAAATCAGTTTCTTGAAGGTTGGTCTCCAGTGAGGCCATTTTAACTTCAGTGTATAAATACATATGTTATGGAGAGTGTGCGTTTGCATCTTTGACTTTGGATAAATCTGCTGAGTAACTGTGCAGAATAGGTTTGCTGACCTACGTAGGAGGACAAAATATATCATTCATAGTGCATTCCCTGCACACATACGGACATGCATAAATAAATGTAGAAGGCTGTGCATGTGAAAACTGTAAGACCTTTCACTAGGCAGATCCTATTGCTCAGCAGTATGTACCAGTGATGCACAGATGAGATCTTTGTAACTCATTTCTGATTTCCAATATTGATAAGCTTTGACCCGCGATGCCCGTTTTAGACAAGTGACTTATTCTTAGGAAATGTAACATAAACGGATTTTGGGGCCTGACTTGATGGGCAGCGTCACTTCTGCCAGTCTGTCTCAGGGCAGCTGTAGCTTCACTGTAGTTTACCACCATCAGTGTGTGAATAGGTGACTGACAGATTAAAGTGTAAAGTGATTTGGAGTCCTCAGACTTGATAAAGCCCTCTACAAGTGATGGCTACTTACAGGAAGATGAATCCTCACGTAGCAATGCCTTTAAAATTAATAACGGCATTTCTGTAGTCTATTATTATTCGGATTGTTAATAGTGATTGTATGCAAAAAATGTTAAATAACTTTTTACTTTGACCTACTGTAGGTTGATAGGTGGACAAAACAAAAGAGTTATCGGGTAAAATTTTATGTCTCAAGACTACTTTTTAAGGCTGCACTTTTTTTTTTTTTACAAAGTCGATAATTATTTTATGTAATTATTCTACTAACCAAAACAATCCTTAAGAGCGGCTAGTCTCACGACTAGTCAGCAATTAGAGGCAACATTACACTGCGCATCAGGAGGTGCAGATTTACAGAATAATTTCTAGATACAGCAAACATCAACATCTTGATATGTTGGTTTCCTTCTTAAATTGCATCTTTTTCTGTGACTCCTCTCACTTTCAGTGGAAATACCTCAGTGGCCTTGATAATATCCAGCCTTGAGTCTTCTTCCTCACATCCAAAATTGTCATTTTTGCGATCTGATAGCATTCACTGTTTGGAGAAAGATATGACTGACAGGTCATCGTGAGGGGTGGTTGAGCTGAAAGTCGGTCAATTGTGGTCAATACTTTCTAGATGTATAAATAAATACGCAATATTATTGTTCATTTGTTTAAAAAAATCATGTACAATGTGGAATTCTACCCTTGAAATGTTTTGATTCACCTCTTGAATTGCACCATTAAGGAGGAAACTGCAAACCAGAGATCCTGTAATTTTTCTCTGTCCCACTGCGAGCAGAACATTATTGAAACAATTTCAGCTTTGACTCCGTCTTCAAACTCAATACACATGCATACACCGCTCAGCCGGATGGGCATCAATCACTCCTCAAAGCTTACATGTCAGGTCTGTTTGCTGCCACTTACTCCTACATACCTCTCCAGGCTCACCGGCCAAAGACCTCAATCAGGATTTACATTCGCTGCACAGCACCTTTTTGCTCCTTTACACACTCACTCCCCGGAAAGACGAAGAGGAACACACACTTGTATCCAAGATTGGAACCTACAGTGCTGTTTCGCTCTATAAATTACAGTAAAACTAGATGATGAAATAGAGACTTGAGTCTTTTTTTTGTGAGATAAATGAGTGTGTGAATATGATAAGAGGGGGAAAAGAGTGGATCAAAAAGATGTACGGAGTAAAGGTGTGAAATTGAAAGAATCAAGTCAGGATGAGGGCAGGGTAGATGTCTGTGTGTGTTTGAGATGAGTCTGCATAATCGTGCACGGAGCTGAATGCTGATCAGGGACAATAAAACCTCCATTAAAGATTTATCCTGGAGAGACAGAAGGAGGAAGGGCTGGATGATGGAGAGAGAAAGAAAAAACCTGGAGGGGAGGCATGGAGGTAGAGAAAGCGCTCAGGTTTGTGTCATGGAGTGGATTATAGCAAAGACACCTCTCTCCACCCATCACTGCGATACACACACACACACACACCCCCACACACATATATATACACAGGGTGTTCAGACTCTGTGCATTTTAATGGCCCTGTCACCTCCAGCTATAATACCAGACAATGGCTCTTTGAGCAGACACTCGTCTTCAGAAGTGTCTTTCGTTCTTTCTGACAGGCTCACGCGTGAGCTAACTGGCTAACTCACCACAATTATAGATCCCATCTGTGTAGTCACGGCGCAGCAGCAAACCTTAGCAAAACAAGCCCAGGACCACTCTGTCAAAATGTCACCTAGACTAGGCTGTGCTCCAGGCGAGACACTCAGGCGCTTTTTAGTTAATATCTACAATAGCTTTCCAGGGAGGCGAAGGCTTGGGGGTGAGGGGGAAATGAAATGACATGGAGAAAATGTAATCTAATTCACCGCACCCCTCCTCTTCCTCCTCCAATGAAGTCTGCTGTCGGTTTTATCTCAGCTCTCCAACCTCATACCTCCGTCTTTAAACCCCCCACCAGTTTCATCGTATTTGAAATGACTGATGACATTTGAGCAGGTGCTTTAGTGTTTCATTTTTAAGTTACTGACTGGTTGACTCACAGACTGGATGCATGTCGAGACGAAGGAGGAAGAAGGGCTGAATCAGTGAAACAGAGGAAATGGGAGATGAGATGGACTAAGAGTGGGGCAGATTATTTAAAGTTAGTCACCTTTCTGAGGCTTTTATAAAATATTGTGAACTTTTGTTAGAAACAAAAAATTCTGATGAAGTGTCTTTTTATTTAGTCAAAATTCACTACTGAATCACTTCACTATTTTTGTCTTTGCAGCTGATTCTAGGGTCTCGTTCCTGTTTTGCGCCAGGTTTGGTCTTGGTCTCTTAGTTATATAGACAAATCCCACCTATTGACCTTTGGATATTGTTATTACCACAAACTATTTCTACAATTGTTCTCTGTCTCACTTTCTATTATCCTGCCATTTGCTTTGGTATCTACAAAGAGGGGCAAAAGTTAAGAAATCAAGCTCTTTTAATTGGAAAATAACTCATCTAATATTTTTGACGTGAGTGTGTCAATTTTCTTGTTTTGTGTAATGATGAAGAGTGTAAATATTAGGGTGTATGACTGCATCAGGACGTAGTAGCTGATTAGTCAGTACTCGATTTCCAGTGTTCTGCATGCCTACAGTTTTTCCCTCCCTCAACACATTTGAAAGAAATGAGTGTTCATTATTTTCAATACAAATACCAAGGTTTGTTTCCTTTTCTCCATTGAGATGGTATATATTTCAGATTCAAATGTTTTAAATCACAAGAAAAGTGAAAGCTTTCAAAATTTTTTGATTATCCATAAATTATTAGTTTGTCCATAACTACTAATTGATGTGGTTATTGATGTTTTTGAGAACACTAAAACAGGGAAATAGGAAAATAACATAGTTCATCATGAAAGCTTGCAGAAATACCCACGTCTGTCTCAAATCTTCTCAAATGGACAATAGTTTTTGAATTGAGTAGATATAAAGTTTTATCTGTGGTTGATTGAAATCATTTTCCCTTTTCCCTTCACAACTTCTCAGTGTTAAATGGTCTAATTTAAAAAGGCTTTTTATATATATATTTAAAAGATAATAGAAGAACACAAAGATTGAGGCTGAAGTGAACATCTAAAAGAAATCAATGAAGGCAAATTACATATATAAATTACTAACAAACTGATGTAATAAAAATCAATTTAAAAAAATCTATAAATTCAACTTTCTTTTTATTGCCCGATGAAGTTCCCAAGACATCTGCTTGGCTGAGGATTACACTTATACTGGTTTATAATTGGTTATGCCACGGCTAAGGTAATATATGCAGCGCTAGCCACATTTATTGGCTTTCCAGAGCAAGATGGTAAAAAGTCTTAAAATAAATACTTTTATTGCAGTAGCATTGATCTCACATAGAACCTTTACTTTGATTAGATCTTTTTCAGAGGGGAAAAGTGCCACATTAAACAACTGTTTTAAGCAAACGTATCAATTTTAAGTATAGGTATTTTTAGCAGTATCTGAATTTCTACTTTTGCTGAGCACATTTAGGTGAACGCCGCCATAGCTACTAGAATGGAAAAGGACCTAAATTATCTGTTAAGGAGGTCAACCAGTTGTTTGGTAGAGATTGTAGAAAAAAAGTATTTCCTGTCATCACAATCATAAGCATGTGGAATAAATACAAAGTCTTTTTCCTGTTTGTTCATTATTCTCTGTTCACAGCTTTCATGTTGAAATCCCTCCTTAACTTTTTCTTGTTTGTTTCATCTTCTGTATTTGTATGTATTTTTGGAAAGAGGATTTGCTGGTTATTAACTGTTTGATCCCCATTTTATTGTGTGATGAAGTCTGAAGTTGAGCCAAGGCCTCCTGTCCAACTCTACTGAGCCTGATGACGGCCAAAACCTTTGGCTGTTCTCATTTGTCTGAGCTTTGTCTGTGTTCCTGGCATTTGGGACAGTTTAGCTCTGTCACTGCTTACTTCAATTTCTTTCTCAAATACGCACATTCATGCTTCTGCAATGCTCTGGTTGTCACATGTCAGCTACTGTTAGCAGTGATCTTACTGCTCAGCTTTCTCTTCTCCATCTGCTACAACTGGCTGCCAGAACTCGTGTTTGCGCTTTGCCTGTTTGCTGCAGAACTAATAGTTTGTTTCTTTTTTTGTTTCCTATCTGTTTTCAAACCAGCAGACTCACAAGTTATTGTCTTATTCTAAATGGTTTATATATTTGCCTTTTTTTCTGTGATAGCCAGATTCAAACAAATTTGCTTCTCTACATAGAGAAATAAAAATGGAGACAATCTTTGAAATAAAAACACAAATCAAATGGAGTAAGCGCTTAGGTTGTGTGTCTTTGTCTGTATGGCATCTGAACTCCTCTCTACTGGGACTTGCAATTAATTTTTCTTTGCAGAGAAAATTCTGGAAATTTGTAGCTTAGTCTGTACATCAACATAACGTCCAGCACCAAATCAAATTAAATCTGGAGAAAATGACACAATTTTACCAATCCCAAAAGTTCAAAAGAAATTTTACATCAATTAACCTCCTGCTTCACAGAAATAGTTTGTGATTGTCTAAATTTCATAAGTATGTCTCAGGGATTCTAATCACCTGGAAGAAATGTATTTAAAGAAATTCTTCAGTGACATTTTTTAAGATGATGTAGAGGCTCTCGGTAAGACCTATTCTTTTTTATTTCTTTCCCTACTGAATTCACTCAATTTAAAGATTTGATTTTTCTAAAATTAACATTTAATTTGAGGCAGCTTTGAAAGATGAATCTAACTTGAAAATCTTTACACATTACTCAAGGTTGTCGAGAAAGATGTGCTATTCTTCATATGCAGCTCTTCCATATGATCAAAACTTTTCTACCTTTTGGACACAAGCCAGTTCATAACATTAGTACATTAAACATCCTTTCCTCTCAGTTTCCTGTTTTGTGCCACCTCAAAGCCATTTTTCCTTCCATTTAATCTATTTAAACCTTCATCTCAAATGTCGAGGTAACACTAATGGTTTATCTGTGAGAGTGGAGCTGTCCATGGTGCTGAATCCCAAAGCTTGTGTTGCTTCTGTTTCAGACTGATTCATTGAACAGCGTAGCAGTGGGTTATTTTGTAAGGATGAATAAACACTCACAGATGTCCTGATGTTGCTGCGGTGTGATCTTCAGCCTGTGAGATTTTCTTGAGTGGTGTATTTTCAGAGCGTTTTTGAACCTCCCCCTCCTGGCGTGTCCTCCTACTGGCAAACTTCAGGTCAGACGGTCTATTTGAGTTCAGACCAGAGGCAGCTTTAGCTTTCAAAGCTCAATCCTGCTGAGGCGCTCTATCATGAGCACCTCAGTGTGTCTTCTTACCTCCCGTTCCCAGTGAATGTGGGCCGTCCGCCGCTTATCCTCTGCTTCTTTCTCCCACACATTTCACACTGTGGTCTTTCAAACTCATCTACTCTCTCTTTCCTTTGGGCGCTATGTCTGCAAGGAAAGCTTTCATTATTGTCCTCTTTAACTAAGATTTAAAGACAAAATTGGGGCATCCGACTCTCTCCTCCCCCCATGTATACGATATTCTCTTTTTTGAATATGAGGCCTTAACTGCAACTTGTCAGTAGCTGCCTTTTAACTTTACAAGCTTAAGTCTTATTGTGTGTGTTTCTTATCTAAGTTATTAGTTTATCTCCATGACTATCTAGGCTTCGTATAGCTACTCACTCTCTGTCCCTCCTCCACATATTAATCCATTAACTCCCTGTTCACCAGCTCTGTCTGAGCACAGCCCACAAATAGACTAAAGGCCAAAGATAAGACTAACATGCTCTTGTATTGGTTCCCTCTAATTGAATTGGCATCATTTGTTCTGCCTCAACACTGCACTCAACCTCTTGTGACGTTTGGCTTACTTTAAGTTATTTTTTAATTTTTTTATTCATCCACTGGCTCTGTATTCTGATTTGTCAGCTTACCGTGATTGACGGCGTAAGTGAAGCGGTTCTGGGAGGGTGCTTTCTTGAATGCGACACACGGCCTTTTCGGTGTACAGTGGGTGAGCTCTCCTAAGCAGGGAAATCAGCTTATTTCCAACAGCCCTTAAAAACACCTCAGAGGTGTGTTAATGAAACGGCGTAAAAGCAGGATGAACGTTACTCTAATCCTAATTTTTGTCTGCCTCTGTTGCCCAGCGGCTCCAGCCCTTCCAGCCCCCTTAAATCTCTCATTTCCCCTTTTAATTGGGCAGCCCTCAAATTCACGGACACATTTCTCTCTGAAAACCTCAATTTTCCTTGCAAGCTGAGGAATGGCTTGGGATATTAATGATTTTTGCACATATTTTACCATACGAGTAATGTAAGCTGCAATTCTGGCTGTGCGCTCTGGTACTGCGGTTGCCTTATTAGGGAGCGTTTAGCTGAAATGCTCACATTTCTTTCTAGAGGGAACCCCAAAACAGATCCAGTACTTTGATCATGTATTCCAAAACCTTGAGCTTTTTATGATTTTTATTTTTGTCACATTAAAATCCCAAAAGTCGGTGTGTTTTCCAGGGATTATTTGTGACAAGAGAAAAACGATATAACATGAAATGAAAGAAACATTCTTCACTTCATGACATTCAAATTTGATTAAAAAAAAAATGAAAATGTGGTTTGCATTTTTATTGTCTCCATTACTCTGATGCCATCAATAAAACCCAGCAGTGACAATTGACTGCAATGTTCACTTAACTAGTAAATAGTTTACTTTCCTCTACATCTGTAAGGTAAAAGTCTAAGATGTTTGCTAAAGAACATTAATGTACTGCTAACTGCTTGGCATTTGCAAATCTGGTAAGAAAAATAGCCAAGACTCTGATGATAACTCTGCAGAGTTACTTTAAAATGAAACACTAAATCTAAAATGTTTTTAGTTATTGGCACGGTGGAGCTAAATTTATATGCAGGTTACACTTTTCAGATTTTTACTTGGGGAAAACAAAATGTTAAACCAATTTCCTCTCACCTCATAATTACAGACTTTGTGTGCATCTGAAAAAAGCACCTTTTGTTTTTCTGACTTGAGAAATTCTGAACATTTCAAGGATTCATGCATACTTTTACAAAACATAGTCTCTTTGTCATTGTTTTATCCTTAACAGAAATTGTACTCGGTTATAACAGAGCATTTGCTTTGGAGAGATGCAGAAACAAACACTGCATGTGTTGGAGGAGGGAAGCAAAAAAATGAGACGGGGCTCTGGGGGTAGAGCCGTGTTGTTGCACTGAGAGCTTTAGGGTGGGCTTAAATTTAATGGCTGGACTGGGGCTAAATGAGCTGAATTAATAGGGTCTGCTCAGAGCACTTACATGCTTGCTAAACATACGTGTGTGCTTGTGTCATTAATAATTGGGTCATCTTTCCACCATTTCATTCCCTCCCAGGCCTCAAACTGCAAGGGTGTGTTTTTGTTGGACACATTTTTTAATTTAATCTTTTTGTAATGTGTCTGATTCCTTCAGAGCATGCCTTGATGCCTATTATTATTGATTTTCAACATACTATATGTATTTTTTGTTTTTAATTTGCATCTCTTTCTGTGTTACTCTGTCTTATCAGAAATTTTGCAGGCAGATGCAGAATTTCAATTGGGGCTTGCACATACTCTGTCTGCCCCTTGGTGATGGTGCTAGTGTGTGTGTGTGTGTGTGCCTCATGTTAAATGTTGGCTTAGAATTAAAGGGTCATTCCCTTGTGTGTTCATTGAATCTGTCTGGTGCAGAATCTGCTCCATCCCTTGTTCCTCTCGCCGCTCCAGCTCATTAACCCCAAGTTCCACCACCTACAGAATCTTTTCCTTTTCCACAAATTGCTATCACCATTCATCTCTCAGCATTCATGAGAAATTCCTCCTCCCTTCCCCCGACTCCGGACTAGTTAGGTACAGTCCAGGTCAGCCTCAGCAGGGGTTTGAGTCCCAACAAATAAGGCCAGACACACCGACATGAAAGGGTCCAGCCATGTAGGAAAAAAGAACGATTTGTGTGAGGAGGTGGTTACACTAAACACATACAGTATGTATGAGTATGCGCTTTTACACAGTTGTCTTGTTTAACAGAAGGGAAGAAGAAGGTGAAAAGGTTCTTTTCCATCACTCCCACCTCCTCTTTGGTTTAGCAAAGCACCTCAGGAAACTCACAGATGATAAAATGAGACGTGGAGGGAACACAGTGAAAGAGAGAATAAGCCAGCTATCTGGACCTGTGTCAAAGTTTTCTTTGACATTTTTCTGTTTCGTATTCAGATGGTTTTGCCTCCGAAATCATCCCGTCCAATCCTGACCTCAGACAGATTACCCAGACAGTGAGAGGAGTGTGTTTAGTAAGTCATGCAGGCTGTCTCATTCCATCCAAAGGCAAACAAACAAACACAGAGCCACTGTGACTCACTTTGTATCACTGTTGGAAATCCTCTTGGTGATAATTGAACCCAGATATCCTACTGCACACAAAGCTGCAAACTTACCGCTGTTACAATGCAGGTAACTCTGAAGAAATATGCCTACATTCTATGTAAGATATCACACAAGTGTTTTCTCAGCAATATACCATCTGAATAGGCAGAATTAATGAGACCCAGTGGAATAGTAAAGCTCATTTGCATCCTTCCTTCTAGTTATCTCACCATCCCGTCATCCTCTACCTCTTCCTATGACACTCCATTCACCCTTTAGCACTCCAGATTTTACATTTTCTCTGCATGTAACTTATATTGCCTTGTAAAAAGTATTAACACTCCTTGAACTTTTTCCTATTTTTGTCACTTTACAACAGCAAACTTTATTGCATTGTTCTGGGATTTCATGTGAAAGGCTAACACAAAGAAGGAGATGATTATGCAATAATGGAAAATGATGCAACTATGACAAACATTTCAAAAATATGGGGCATATTTGAGCTAAGCAAACACTTGTAGAACCATCTTTCATTGCAGTTACATCTGTAAGTCTTTTGGGTTTGCACATCTACATGGCAGACTGCTACTTTGACCAATGGTTCTCTTTCTACTAGTCTTCTCTAGAGGTCAGATTTGTGGAGTGTATGACTAATAATTTGTGCAAGACTCACCTCAGAATCTTTACAGCTCTTCCAAAACATCATAAACTTTAGGCTGCTTCTCTTGTTATTCCTTTCCTTTCCTAGCCTGTAAGCTGAAATTAACAGCCATGTCTTGGTAGTCTTAACACTATGGAGTACTTGTTCCTTTTTAAGATGTTTGATTAATCAATATGTTGAGATGTTCAACGTTAAGTTAGAAGTTTATTACCTAAATCCCCATTCTGCAACTTTATCCCTGATCTGTCTGCTGTGTTGGTGTTCGCTAACAAACCTCTGAGGCCTTCACAGAACAGCTGGATTCATGCTGAGATTAAATTTCACTCAAATGGACTTTATTTACTAATGTGTTGCATCAGAAGACAATGGGTTTCAATGGATTTTCATTATTCATATTTTAATTGTAAAAACTTTTTGAAAAAAATGTATAAGTTTGTGTTGTGTAAATAGTTGTTAAATGCATTGGAGTTTATTATTTCACAAAATTATCTTAAGTTTTCTGGGTATGAAAAGTTTTGTATGCACTATGTACTTGCCTCTTGTTCTCTAGTAAAGTAAGCAAACTTGTGTGACAATATTTGCATCACTCCTTAGTAGTTCACATATGAGATGAGCTTGTTCAATCTGCTTCAGTCTGATTTTTAAATCAGACAGTGTTACAAATTGCTGCCCTTAAATATGGGAAACTTTATTTTACTTTTTCACATTTCTGAATAAAACAAAGCAACACTCTTTGTTTTGCCAGTGGGTTTCATTATATCTGTTCTCACGTAGCATTTTGTGCAACAAAATTGGGCTTGACGTGTGTGGCAGTAAGGAGAAGCTGGTGGCTTTAACCAGCTGCCTGTTTCAATATGAGATCTGGCATGAAAAGTGCAGACGGGAGATCCCCTCATTTCACCGTCTGCTTTTCTTATTAAATACTTGCTGCTTGTAGGACTCAGCTCCCACTGACATGCTGTAGTTGGTGTGACTGTGTGTGTGGAAAGTTTCTTAATTAAGCATGACACCAAAGATCTAAAAATGGGACAAAAACCACACATTTATAAAGATCCATCCATCTTCTTGTACCCTTGTCCCTTGTGGGGTCGGGAGGTGCTGGTGTCTATCTCCAGCTGCGTTCCGGGCGAGAGGCGGGGTCACCCTGGACAGGTCACCAGTCTGTCGCAGGGCAACACAGAGACAAACAGGACAAACAACCATAAACACACACACA